>VWZY01013154.1:285383-510658 GCA_013399075.1 Chloroceryle aenea
CACACGGGAACAGATCCAGGTGGGTTTTGAAAGTCTCCAGAGTGGGAGACTCCACACCCTCTCTGGGCAGCCTGGTCCAGGCTCTGTCACAGTGAGGAAGTTTGGGAACCTCCCTCGACCTTCTGGGAGGTTTTCTTAATGCACCCCAAGACCCCACTGGCCCTCTTGGCCACAAGGNAAGGCTGAAAATCTCGTCTAAAGATTCCTGTAAGGGGAGACGACAGAGCTCGTGCTCACACTAGGCGTATTTTGATCTGCACAGGAAGATGATTTTAAAAAAGATTATTTTAATTGATGTAATTTTTTATATGGATTCATCTTTTTTACTCTCTTTGGATTGTGACTTATGAAAAAATTAAAAGATGATTGGAGTGTAAGTACCAAACACACTGAAGGTTTTGCAGCTGTAATAGTGAACGTCAAGGAAAGCTATAATAATGAAGCTTTCTTAAAGTAATGAAATGTCCTTAATAATGCTATTCATAAATAGAAAGTGTTTACTGCTCGAGCTAAATGTCTCCAGAATCCTCCACACGTGTCATCTCTTCTATTGTCTCCCCTAGGCTTTCCAGTAGATATTCTTGGAGAGTTCATCATTGCCTAGGTTTATAAAAAGGAACAGGAACAGGTGAGTGAATTTATGTCCCATATGCATCTTTGTGGAGTTATATAAAAGAAATCTGATTTTTTTTTTCCTATTTACCATGAATCAGACTTCAGACAAATGAGGCCCTGTCCAGATTCTGGGTGAAATCAGTCAATTCATGTTAGGATCAAAACTGAAAACAGCTTCCAGCACAGCGACCAGCCACTGTGTAACCTAGTCAGCTACACTACAGAACAGTTTCATGGGAGTTCCAGTTCCTAACTTGCATTTGAGAACTGCAGGGATTCTTTTTTTTTTATGTGCCCTAGAAGGGAAAGTGAAAGGATTGTGGAACTGATGTCATCCCATACGGGTGAGTGGACTAAGAGACTTGAGCGAGCTGGCAAGCTGGGATGGTGTTACAGTTGTAGTCTATATCAGATGCAGCAGAAATTCCTACACAGTGCTAGATCCAGCTGTTAAGAAAACTAAATGCATATTTTGCCTGTTTAGAGCAAAACTGCAATCCTGGCAGTGCAGCCAGAAAGAATGTGTGTCTTTTTTCCAGCCGTTTAGCTAAAGTTGAACAGTTGAATGACTGATGGGTACAAACCACTCCAAAAATGATCAGAAGCATACTGTTTTCTGATGGAGGAAATTATTCTGTGTAATTATTTATTTACAAGGCACAGGATGGCACAAGAAATCCAGAGCAAACTGTGGGAGCTCACGATTATGCTTTTTCCATGTTTAGAAGTCAGGCAAGGGGACAGCACCATTTATTCTGATAGAAATCCAGCTGTGTACCTTTGCCTGAGAGGATGGAGAAGGAAGTTGTTTAAAGTACTGTTGAAGATGTGCAGGCTGATCCTTAGGCCTAGATGTACAAGGGTTAGCCCCACCTACTTCTGAGGTAATCGAGAAGTTGATTTTTCAGTTTTCATTTGTGCTTTGGTTATACTTATTCTACTTATTGAACAAATAGAGCTTTATGGAAAGGAAAAACAAAACAAGAACCTGTGAATCTCTAAACCTGGGTTCAGAGATGGGAAGAGGGTAGTAAAGATCTAGGCTGTTTGTCATTGTGTCTCCTGATCTGCTGTAAATTAAACCTCTGCTATTTCACTGGGCAGCAGTTCACAAAATGCAACCCTTAGCCCACCTGCCATATTTCTGGTCATCCTGGAAGTGGTTTCCTTCACAAAATTCAGTCAGCCTGAGCATGCTCAGTTGTATCTGGAACACCCAGTGAGGTGCTCAGTGATTTCACACACACACCACCATGTATGTCCAGCCAGTGGGTCTGTTAGGCCACCACTTGCTCAGGCAATGGAATAAAAGGTTGGAGGGAATCTGAAAAGATCAGATAGTTTTAGCCCATCTCTGTGATCTAAAGCTGAATTAAGCATCATTATACCAAATTCTAGAAATCTGTCCTGATTATCCAGATTTGTGACTGTCAAACAATGCAAAACTGGGGGTGCTATACTTACCACTGGGGGATCTCTTGCTTACTGCCCAGTCTGCCATCAGCCATGCACTGCTGCATCTGCTACAGTAAATGTGATGGAGGAACTGAAAATGCAGCAGCAGCCCAACACATACAGTCATGTTTTCCCCTGCTTGCTTCTGCATTGTGGAGATCAAGACAGGACTGGCTAATGTATTCTATTGTTAATTTGCCTTTATAAGATACTGCTCCCTGAGCCTTGAGATAGAAGAGTGTATCTTCTTCTAATCCAACCCTCTAGAGGCATTTTAGCAGCTAATCTGGTTGAATCAAATCATTCCTGTTGCATATGATTAATTTTGGGCCAATTTAATTTTTATTAGTCATGGGTTTCAGTCACCTACAGTTGCATGACTATAATTGCCCTTGAGCACGTGGAATTTCTTTGTAGATTTGATTTGAAAATACATCAGGATAGCTCCACCTCCCCATCACCTATTTGTGCACAGCTAAGCTTATTGTGCCTAGATTTGCACCCTCTTAAATATAGATTGGTAAAATAAAACCTTTACAGCTGAAATCGGTGAGTCAATTTGCCTTCCTAATTGTGGGATTTCTCAAGTGAATTTAGTGCTTTAGAATGTGGTGCCTATGGCACCCATGAAAGGATTAGTTTATGAAGGCCAGCTCTTAGAAACAGCCCAACAATAGTGCCTTATCCTCAGGATCACTTATCAGTCAATGGGAGTTTGTTCTCAGGAGGGCCAGAGCCAATGGGTAAACTCCTGTTTATGCTAGCTGAGGAGCTCTGTCTCAATGTTTGGATAAATTACCACTTTGTATCCTATTGGAGGTAGGGTCCTATGGGGAGCTTAGAGGAGTCTTCAGCTTTTGCTCATGAAGCTTTGAGTCAGCTCGCTCCTGCCCGTGCAATGGAATAAATTTATTTTCACGTGGAGATGTGCTGCCTCATCTTGTGCTTCCCCTTTCCCAGCCATAAACCCCCTCCAGTTGCACCAGTGAAGCCAGGGCATTCCTGAGAAGTGTGCAGGTCTTAGGGGACCTGGACAGCCTGAGAGTTTGCAATGAGGAGGGCAGTAATGGCTCTAATGAGTGTCAGCAGGGGTAATGATTTTTCTGTTGTGGACAGTGAAGAGAAAATGCCAGCAATGGCACCATTTTTGACCAGTGCCAGACAGGACTGCTTTGGATTTAAGGACCTGAAAAGGTTCCTGGTACCATTACACCACTCCCAGGCAATCAGCTGGCTTTTTAGGGACTGGATTTCTCCATCTCATAGCAAACATTAGGTCCCAGATAGCTGTGCTTGATTGGCATGACTTGAAGAACTGTTTCTTGTTTAACGAGAACAGTGTAAGAGCAAATGAAGGGAAAGCCACACTATCTCTTCTAATAACACTCACTCTTTACTAAAATCCCACAGCGATGGAGCAGACATCGGGGGTATTAATATTATGCGACTTAGCTGATGCTAAGAAGCATTTGGGAAAACTTTGACTGACTGGCTTATGCAGTTGCTAATGAGGATATCTCACTTACAGGATACCGTGGAGCAAAGAGGTTTATTTCTCAGTATGTTCTTGCCCCATCTGAGAGATGAGAGAAATATTCAAGCAAATGGGAGACATGAGGGATTGTAAACCTCTCATCCACCTCAGCCCTGACGACATGAGGCAGCTAACAATGGCTCCCTCTCTACCTAATCATGGTGTATAGACATGGTGATGCTGTGAGCTGCAGGGTGGATGGTTTTCCATGGAGGTGAATGCTCAGGAGCAATAGCCAAGAGAGAATACAGTCAAGGGCTGCTTTCCCAGGCAGAACTCGATGAGAGAAGGCTTGAGGAACCCAGAGGGGCTCCCAGTGCAAAACACTCCTCCCAGATGAAAGCATAGAAGAACTGCTCATTTCAGAGACACCACAACTGTCAGGATATTACTCTGCCTGCCCTGAGGAAGTGACTCGTCACCCTTGTTGCCCTTGAGACTTCTGGTTGACTACCCTTCTTCCATCAGCCACCTACTGCTCAGTGACTTCTTTGGGAGGAAATAGTTCCGCTTCTGTCAAAGCACAGGAAAAGGGATTTATTTATTTGTTTACATGTTTGTCTGGGCTGTGCTTTTTTCCCTCTGACAATGGAGGTGGTTGGAATGTGTGAACAGAGATAGTGTGGACAGACTGATCTGCACTAGATGAATGTCGTGACAGGTTCTGTGAAGAACCTGTCTGAAATGTCTTTATTATTGCACAAAAGAACTTCAGCCACGAGATTTTGCCACAGATGCAGTGACTTGTTACGTCATGGACTTCAATAAAGTTGTGGGTTCCAAAACAGATACAGTCACTATGAAATCACGTGCATGAATTTTTCAGATTTACCCCCAACTTGGCGTGTATTTGCAGCTGTACAATTTTTAGTTGTATGTTTCACAATACAATGAAATTCTGGTGTTGTCACTGGGGGAGGTAACGAGACACTGGGTTTAGTCCCACTGAAGTTAATGACGCTCTCTGTGGACTATGCAACGTGGGCAAAACTGTTTTCACCCCAGTGCAATGCTGAATAGAAATAACTGTTCAGAATGTACTCTTTTCCTTGTATGATTTTCAATGTGCACTGTTCTTGTACAACTCTCCCAACTGTTTTGAAAACCAGTGGTAAATACCATCATTAGGGATCTACCTTTTTCCATCCAAAGTGAAAAAAAAAAACAAACAGAAACCTAGCAGTTACCTGCAGGGTTAAAACATTTCTGCATTTCTGGTCATGCCCTTTGTGGTATCTTTCAGAAGGAGGATAAGCATAACTGGAAACCTGCAAGTACAGTTTATCTGCATTTTAAATGGGCTGAGCTAACATTCAGTTTAATTGGAAAGAGTCCTGAATGCAAAGCAAAGCCTTCCCACACTATAGAAATCCATATGTTAAAATACTTCCCTTTTTTAGAATTTCACAGTGCTACAGCCCAAAGCTGCTAGAACAAGGTCCCTGTGCTGTCCTGTTTTGAAAATAAACAAATTGACAAATCTGTTCTTTGTGCCGCAGCCACCAGTTCCTTGGTATATTTGCAAATGCAGAAACATAAAGCTGAATAATCTGCTTCTCTCAAGACTGCACATTAGGCAATTAAGGGGGTATGTTTGCAGGCAGGCACACTGGGCATTAGGCACACAACTATTAACAATAATAAGAATTGGGCATTTAATTCCCTTCATAGGGATGAAAATGTATCTCCACTATTTAATGCGAGCCAGCATAGTATTATGTGATAAACTCAGATCAATAGAAAAGGATTTTTAAATTTAGAATGCCATTCCTCTACCACAGAATTGGCAATAGAGACTGTTTCCCAGTAATAGAACCAGTCTACCTCTGTTGAGACAGGAGCAAAGTTATCTGAGGAAGTAGCAACAATGCCATTTATTTTAATGAGGCTTATTCTTCAACAAATGCTGTTTCTGCACTCTCGGGAAGGTTCCAGTAATGCTATAAAAAATGAAAAAGAGCCCTATCAAATGCTTGAGCATGTCTGTGTTTATGTAAGCCCAGATCATGGCACATAGCAGGGCCCTTGTGTTCAGGCATCAGCAGAGTTATCTAACCGGGTATGTCAGGGCTTATTGTAGTGTGCACCTTTGTTGGATATCCAGCTGATGATTGTTGCCTAACCTTAGGTGATTCATCTGTTTGTTGAACACTAAAAACCCCAGATTCAAACTTTTCCAGAAGGATACTAAAAAAGCACATTGCTTTTAGAACATTAGGGTTTCACTATCCTTGGTCCTTTCCATGGTATTGTGCTATACATCCTTTTGGCTTGCCAGTACCAGTCCTGACTGGGGGAAAGAAAACACCAGCAAATTGGCTTTGCTGTGGGGTTTGCCAGTGTGAGCCCAGGGAGAAACCCAAGCTAAAACTGGCACACAGGCTGCATTTACTTTAAGCTTGTATTTCAGCAGCCTAGCAAACCCAATGGGAAACTTAATTTCTAACCATGAACATTATTGAATTGCAGAAGCTTTATTTAGGTCAATCTCTTCTTGCCAAAATTATTAGACTTTACTAGGAAAACTATATTACCAACTAGAAACATATTAGCACTACTTGTGTTAATGGGACTAACTGCATTTTAATTCACTTTTACCTAATTCTGAAGACCCAGTGTCTACTTGTGACATTTTGAGAAACTCTAGAAGCTTGTATCTGGATGTTTTACAAGTATTTTCTTTGTCAGGTAATTACTCAGTCTGCTTTAGACAGATATTTCTGTTACAGGAATGCTCTTGACCATTTTTTCCCCTGCCTGTGCTACTTCTTTCTCTGTGCTAGCGCAAGTGTTATGATGAAGGAGAGCTTGTTCAAGAAACTGATCTGGGAAAAATACCACAAAGAAAAGACGGGAGAAGTTTAGAAAATGCAAACATTTGGAAGCAGAATAAAAGTTATGCAAGGAACTAGCATAAGCATGTGGTGAAAATTTAATGTTCTTCTAGCAGGCATGGGTTTTGAGCATGCTAGTTGGAGTTTCATTTACAGCAATGAGTTACCATGCCTTGTCAGATACAAAGCTGTGAGTTTATTATAGATTAACACATGACATTTGTAACCTTCCTGAAGCAATTTTGAAATGTAAGTTAGAGCAAAGGCCCAGATAATGTTTGTTGCATGAAGCTACAATTGATGAAAAAGAGCTTGGTGAGGAGAAGAAGTTATGGACCTTTCACTGAGAATTAAACCCCATTCATAAACAAACTTCATAATAGGTAATTGGGATTGTCATGATGTGTGATTCAGAAAGAGTGGGCAATGCTTGCAGCAACGTGAAATGGAACTTGAGCACAATAACAAAATCTTTTCTTCCTGTACACGAGCAAGAACTCATTCCTGATGCCACTAAAGAAGAAGCAACTTAAACTGGAAAAAAAAGAAAAAAAAAAGAAAGAAAGAAAGGCACAGACTTTTCATGGAAAGTATAGCAAAAACCCCACTTACATTTACCATAGCAGACAGTTTACTGCAGCCCAGGGTAAGGTTTATAATCCACGCAGTATTTTTCTGGACTTCTCCTTTAGAAGAAACCATCTAACATAAAGCATCATTGAAGAATTCCGTGGTAAAGATGGCTATCTGTTGCCCTTTCACCTTGTCACTTCTCTATTCTGAGCTGCAAGAGAGGTGATAAAATACCTTGCTGTCAAAAGCTCTGCATTATGTGAGCTCTTTCATTGTTAAGCTGTATTTTATAAATGAAAGCCTTGCTAAACATTAAGTCCCAATTGCACGTGCTGATATGTGATGAAGCCTTTATATTCTGTTGTGGTGTAGGTTTGTAAAAGGTCAAGCTGAAGTGTTCCGAGTCTAGTCACAATCTATGTTCTATGGACAAAAAGGAGAAAAAAAGAAACTTATATTAATAACATTTTTTATTAAAAGCATATCTTTATTTGGCAATCTGAGCCTGTAAAATTCTCCAGGATAGAATATTGTCCAAGATTAAGGTAAGGTTAACCTGTAGTATTGGCAGTTGATGCTGCATCACCCCTTCCTGCTCTTCTTAGATAAACCTAGAGAGTATGCAATACAGAATTTTAAATATGTAGAATAAAACACCAGTTCCCTTGAAGTCAGTGGAAGGTTTCTCAGAGAAAATACCAAGGCAGTGAAGATGCTACAAGGGATAAGCAAAACCCCTTTAATTGTTTAGACATCTATTAAGGATCAATGGCTTAATGCAGAAGCTACTCCTATTTCCCACAGCAACACGAGTGAGGGTTTTTTTCTATCAGAGGCAGAGCTACCAAGGTGAAGTGTCCGGTCAGGTGTATCGGGAGACACAGAGTCTAAAGCATGGATCCTGCTGAAATTAGATGTCTGTGGCTCAGTACTGGTGTTGCATCTACAGCTATGACATTGCTCAGAAGAATTAAGGAGCCCAAGCTGTTGTCCTGAGTGGACACTTATCTTCATCACTAAGGAACTGCTGGTGTAAGCTTATTAATGAAACAAAACAAAGGGAATTATCCTTCAAAAATAAAGACCTGATCAGATTCCTCAAATGCTGAGTCTAAAAATGAATCTCTTACCCAATCCTGCAAACAGTCCTACCTAATTTTATAATTCCTCTAAATTAGACTAACCACATGCTTACTGCTAAGCTCAAATCTGTCTGCAGGATCTAACATATGTTAAATCATGTGTCTGATTCCCAGCAACCTATTCTGTAACTCAAAGCTGCACCAAAAAGCTGTCCTGTAGTTTCTACTTATCTACTGACAATTGAAAACAAATTGTGACTGTGTTGCTGAAATTTTCATGACCTAGGAAGATTCTGCAAGAAATGTGTTTATACAAAAACCCACTGAACTCAAAAAGGAGGGGAAATCTGTGTTTTCAGTGGATATTTTACTGTTCTGCAAAAAGCAAAAGCTAGAATGGAAATCACTTTGCTCACCACAGAGAATACAGTCACCTCTGATGAATTAGTTTTGGAAGTTCCTTGTTATAGCTGTAATTTACTGTGAAGAGTAGCTTCTTTTGAACATGTTGAACCTTAGTAAATACTTTTTTTAAAAAAAAATATTTTTTGGAAATACAAAAATAAGTGTGATTATTTAAGTATGTACTCCATTTGGAAGGGCTGTGGTTTATGGAATATTGAAGCTAGAAAACAAAATTCAGGTCACACTTGTGAAAGACTGTCCTGGTTTCTTTACAGATAACTTATTTTAGCATGTAGCATTAAGCACTTGGTTAATTTGCAACTTGAATTTTTACTCCTGGCTTTTTTACACAAGCAGCTTTGTTTTTCCTGGATACGGTGACAGGACGGTTGGTTTCTATACAAATGAGTGGGGAGATCCCCCCACTGTTACGATGCTGTAGCAGAGCACAAGTGAAATTCCTTGTAAACTATCAAGACTAGGCAGGCTTACCAGCTACTTCTCTTTTCTGGGAGCTGCTGTCTGCATTGGGCTAAAACTAGTAACTCGGAAAAACTCAGACACTGATTAATTCCAAACTTAGCCATTGTGCAGTCCTTGAGTCAGTGAGTGTTAACTTCCCATACTGCCCTTTAATTGACCTCAACATTGGACTTGTGGAGCAAACACTGATAAGGGGTGAATGACAGTTCAGCTGCATGCAATCTCTGAGCTAGGTGACTGAGTCGCCTGGACCTTGTGTACCACCTTCTCTACTTGGGGGATGCTGCAGGCTGTGACCTTTATGCTGAAGGTGCTGAGCTAAACGCACCAAGCCTGTCCCTTTTGGTGCCTTCTTGCTTCCAAATGTCAGTGCTTTTATAAGAACGGGTAGTAGAATCACTCTTCTGACAGGTCCAACAGGGAAAAAAAAAAGAAAGAAAAAAAGCCCACCAAACTGCTGCTTTTTGAAACAGAGCAAAATTCCACAGAGTGTACTCTACTGCAGAGCCACGCTGTGCCAACGCTTACCCTCCCATAATCAGTTGTGAGCTATCATCTCCTTTCTTTGATAGTTACTTCTCACCTTCTTAATCAAATTGTCATAAATAGGTCAGGAATTCTTGCTACCAGGTTTTATTCAACAACACCTCTTTATCTCTTACTTGTCCTAAGACCTATCAAATTTTCTCTTATTTTTCCATGTGCTCTGTCCTCATGACAATCACTTCTGTTTGATTACTGCTACAAGGCCCTGATTGCAATTCTTCACTGATGAGAGAGCTCTGTGACCCGAGGGATTAGTGCTGTATTCCAAATTCTGCCAAAAACATCCGACCTCAGACAGTACCTCCTGGAGACATGTACTGTTACTCTTAGTCATGCAGAATATTCATTTACTCCAGGAGGAAAGTGCAGACAGGAGCTGGGAAAATGAATCCCCAGATGATTTTCTGTATTACCTGGCAGAATTCACAGGTTATAGCCTGCAATCAGTTTTTACTCAATTTTACCTCCAATAAGATAGTCCTCTTGTGGGAGACTGGAGGTGTATCTCTGCTAATGAGTGTGAGATAGTCCCTAACAAGCTTTCTGTGACTTTCTGTGATTGCTCTCTAACACCACTCTGATAAGTGAGAAGAAACTATTAACCAGCTTAGTTCATTAACAATGGACCACGTGGTTTTGGTTTCTGTATTTCACCATGGCTTGGTTTGCACAGCCTGTGTGTACAGTGGGATATGTCTCACACCCTTAGTAAAGCCACTGATTTCTAATAGCAGGATTATGCAGAATAATTGTGTCATTCCCCACTGCCCCATGGGAATTCATCTGTCTTTCCCCAGTGACTAAAGGGAGATGAGCTCTCTGCTGGTTAATGTATGAGCCCAGGAACTGGGGAGTCCAGCTTTTATTCCCAGGGATTTCTCAGTGCCTCAGTTTTGCTAGAATAACGGAGTTTCTTATCTTGCGGTAGGAGTGCTGGGAAAATCCCCGGGTTGTTGGCTGCCTCAGAGAAAGATGAGGTTGCTCCACCCTTAGTGGGGGCAGATTAGCCATTCAACTAATGCAGCAAGCAATCGCTGGAGACATCGTGCTGCACAGAACGTGTCTCCGTGTTTAGCACTGTGCATAAACCGAATGGCACCGTTATTGCAGCCATCCGGGGTGCTGCCTTCGGGGGTTAGATGGGAGTCCTGAGGCTGCTGTGCCAGTCTGAACACCGGAGTCTATGGGGCTCTGGGCAGCATCTGATCTGCTTTGAATCTTCCTCAATTAAATTTCCAAGCTACATAAAATCCTCACATTGATTTTGCCACCCCACACCCCCACAAACCCCCACACCTCGTACATGAACAAATATACAAATGAACACACATGTGCACTCTTAAAATAGTTAACTTCTCTGTTCCTTCTGTCCAGACTAATTAACAACACCCACACACACACAACAACCCAACTCAGACCAAACCAACCAACCAACTAAAAAACCAACAAAAAAATCCCGGAATTGAAGAAAAAGGGAAGTTTTTTAAAAACTCTTTCCTTCAAAGAAGGAAAAAAGCGTAAATTGTTCTAATGTATTAGAAATGACAAGGCACTTTTTGATATGGTGAAGCTAATTAATTCTTAATTTTATTTTTTTCAACACCCTCTATGTATATTATCATTATGCCATTATTATCCTTATACAAAGCTTCCTCCTTTATGGTGAGGCTGCTTAGGTTTATCATCATATTAAGATGACTAAGGAGAGAAGACAGCTCCCAAAAGTGCTTGGAAATGCTTTTAGACTTCAGAAGCTTTTAGTTCTATATATATGAATATACATACATAATATGCATGCATACATAGATATGTACACACACATATAACTGTAGCCTCTTCATCCCTCCCCCTGCACAGCAAAAAGACACTGCAGTGTGTCTCTTTCACAAGCTATTTTATCTCACACATCATTTTCACCTCCCAAGGACTGGTTTAATGAACAGGACCTAGTCTTCTCACTGGTACCATGACATGAGTATCAGTGATGAATTAATTAATCAAGCTAGTAACAGGTTGTACCCACACTGCTCCACCATGTATATTCACAGTGCCAACCACTATCTCTACTGCTGTTCCATCTTTGTTATTTTATTTTTTATTTCCTGCCCTGCAGCAGCAGCAGCAGCTCTGGTTGCAACAGGCAATAGACATGGTGGGCAGGGTGAAATGTGAAATAACAACACCTACAGCCTGGCCAGCTCCGTGGATAATATGCTGCAACAACCAGACATTTTCTGCCTGTGGCTGTGTCAGCTGAGCTGTCCACACAGTCCATTTTTAAATTGGTGTTATTTTTTTTCAGTGTCTATGAAATCAGGAATGGGACACAGCATGCTTGGAATTTGGCCAGTATCCTGTTGAGTTAGTAGAATGGAAAGAAAATAAAAAGTACACTGACCCAATTTCTTTGATTAAATATACTGGGCTGTAACAGCAAAAGCTATGAACGTGTTTATTCTTTGAATTGTTTGGCAGATGAAGTGGCTTAGGACAATACATTACAAATGGAGCTGGAGATGAGGGAGTGAAGCCTTCTCATCAGGCTCACCATTAACTTCAAACAGCTCTTTACATCCCAGGTCTCAAAGGCTTCATTTTTTTTCTTTCTATATTTTTTTTTTCCTACATAATTTCATTTTACTGTAAGTTTCTATGTTTTTTTTAAGTATTTAAATTAAAGAATTAAAAAAAACCAAACAAACAACAAGCCTACAAAAAAAAACTCAAAACCAACCAACCAAACCCAAAAAACCCCAAACAAACAAGAAATCAATAAAACAGCCAGTGTATTTTTATGTGACAAGTACCTACATTTAGGATTTGGGGAGACTGTGTCCCTTGCTCTCTGGTGTGAGCAGAAATGCATCTGGCTTCATCTGGAAGGGAGAAGAAACACAATAGCACAATCAGTTAGTTTTTCAAATGCAAAGTGGAGGATGCCCTTAAAACTTGATAATCATCTAAATGGAACAGCTTGTGCTACCTTTGCCCCCCCAGCCTGTGCCATTCACTGGGCCATCCCAGGCAATGTGCTGTGCCAGTGAGGAGGAGCGTGCCAAGGGGTCGGCTGCTCTGTTCCTGGATCCATGTCCCAAGAATAACCAAACCAACCCTGTGATCTCTGTCTCAGTTTCCTCATTCATGAGCCAGGGACAATGATCTGCCTCAGCCTTTGCAGAGCACCTGGATATATCTGAATGCAAAATGATAGGACACAATGGGAGCCAAACAGAACTTCTCGAGTGCCATATGGACAGTCAGGTTGCCATCATTCAGAGCTAAGAAATTGGAGTAAATTGTAACTCCTCCATAAAAAAACAAAACAAACCAAAACAATAGCCAAGGTAAAAAAAAGAAAAAATGCCCCAAGGCCAAACAACAATCAAAGGGTTAATATGGTGCTAATAAAGAAAATGCATTTCAGAAATGCCTGACCAAATGAATGTCACCTGACAGCTCCCCACCTTCTGGCACTGGCACAGTAATAACAGTCCCTGCAGTAGGATGCACAGATCCTCCTCCACTATGTCCCTGCTTTTTTTTGTCTTCTTCAGGCCTCCAACATAAGGTGTCTAGCTTCTCACCCTCCTCCTTTCAGTTCTCCTGTCCAGACATCCACCCAGAATGCTTAAGTTTTGGAAAGAATTATACACTGGGAGGGAATGAGAGAAAAATATAGCTGAGTCTGTGAATTTGGATTTGACTTAGGCCTGAGCTTTTGGCTAATTCAGAGATCATTTGATTTGAATCCTCAGCTGGTTTTTGTCAGTCTCTGTCCTCAGCTTTGAAACTGTCTTTGGGAGCAGAGAGGCCAAGATCAGAAGAGAGAGGGGAGGGATTGAGTGAGGGCAAGAAGGACATTCTGATGAAACTCGTAGATGTATCTGTCCAGGAGAATTTTCCTTTCCTAGACAACATTGGATGAGTGTGAGCCAAGGGGGTATCCTGCCTGTCTTGGCAGAGGGGTGAGGAAGAATGGTGTCTCCAAGACGATGGCTTGGAGAATTCTGTGGACAAAAGCCCAGGCTAAGCCATGCAATAGTGTTACTCCAGGGAGCCTGGAAGCATGAAAGCAGAAATCCCAAGATCCCAGAAATTTACATAGTGGACCCTTGCTGTCCTTCAGAGCAGGGGTCCTCCCTGCAATGGTTTCACAGGCCACATGTGTTTTGTAGAACATTCTGTTAGCAGTGGCTGGGTGAGCAGAGCTCACAGGACAGTGATGCAAGCACAGTGGGCACTGGTTCCAGGCAAAGGCAGTTATTGGTACATTTTTATTTTGAGTGAGAGGTGTCATTGTATGGGAACCCCCCCATTAAAGTCTTTTCAGTGTAAGAACTGACAGAAGTAAAACTAGTCAAGGAAAGCAGATGGCTGAAACATGTTGTTGGAAAAAATCAATAGTCCCACTTCTGATGCATCGGTATTTGGGTGTGGACACGTTCAGAACTGATGCTTAAATGTCAGCTGGGCCCAATTTGCAGCATTTCAAAGCCACCTTTGCGTTCCAAATTCAGCAGGACTGAAGGTCAGAAATTTTACTAACTATTTGACTCCAATGATACACTTCACAAACGTTCATTTTGATTTGAAAAGATCTTTTATCTTGTCCCACTGTAGTAGCCAGGGTGGAAGAACATAGAGCAGGCATAAGTTCAAAGCTTGGTCAAAGGACAACAGTTACTTATGTTATCTTGATCCTAAAGCTCTCATCATCGCTCTGGAAAAACTAGATAGCTGCAAGTCTGAATTTTTGTATAATTATACTGTATCATAAGTTCTTCTTTTGTCTAAAGCTGTAAAGATACTGTGGCCAATAAAACTCTTCACTGAGTTGGTTGGTTTTGATGTGTGTCTTTTGTAGTAGAAAGAAACTGTGGGGGTATTTAATGCAAAGTGTTGATAGCACAGAAAAAGAGAACATAAAAGTTGTGTATTTAAGGTAGATATTCAAATTACCAGAACTTCAGTGAGTACAATGTGGCGAAGTCTCTTTAAAATTAACAGAAATATTTATTTAAACCATCTGAAGAATTAGTTATGCACCTTAAAATGCAGTGGAAACAAGATGTACATGAAATGTTGAAAATAAAATATAAAATTAAAAAATCAGTGTTTCCACCTTGATACTGATAGAATATTTTGGTTTTAAAATTAAAGTTGTTTCATTACTTTGACATAGTTATCAAACAATATTGTGGACATGCAGAAAAAATAATTCAGTGTCCGTTCCACAAACCTGACCAGAGTAGCCCTTTTTTTTTTCACATTTAGGAGGCACTTGAGGAAGCATTATTAGAAGTTTAACATTTTGAAGAGAACTTTTCTAGATAAATGCAAAGGGACTCTTTTAAACCCATTTCTTTTAGCTGAAGCAGATGTCAAGCAATGTACTGCAGGACAATTTTGCCAGGCACAAGTGGCAGCATTTGCTGTGTGTGTTACAAAGGAGTGAGAGCAGTCAGGCTTCAGAGCTGTTTCGGGGCTACAGTTCCCCTGAAATGAGTAGGGCTGTGGGGTGTTCAGAGGTTTCCAAGATAGTTGCATTTATTTTCATCTCAGCTACATTACGTATCGTGAGTGACAGATATGTGGCAAAATAGAGTACTGAAATGTTACTTTAAGTTCTGAACTGCAAAGATAGAACAATCCTTATGACATTTCAAAAAGACTACAAAGGAAAATCCTAAATAGTTAATGGAGGCACCAGAAGGAAACAAAATAGCTGAGCTTCATAAAAAAGGCAAAAAAGTCACCTATATTTATAGCTGTGAAACAAGAAATCTTTAGAACTTTCTGAGTAGTAGAGGACAAGAATTATCTCAAAATCCCAGGCAGAAAGATTAATTTGAAAGAGTGCTTTTTCCTAAGAAAATCTCAGACATGCTTTTGTTGAGCAGATTCTGTTTGTGTGGAAGGGGCTAGGAGACACATTCAAGGCAGATGTTCCCAGTTTGCATCGCACAGCCAGGATGGGTTGTACAGAGTATCAGAATAGGACACAGTTATGAAATCATCCAGACATGAAGGTCAGCTTGTCCAGAAGTCGTGTCAACAGGATTGTGGTTAGGAATGAAGCAGGCAGGCAGTTTCAGAAAGCTTTGGTTGCTTGATATTAGAATACTAGAGTAAAACTTGGAGATTTAGCATGCTCAAATATTCATTTAAATCAAAAGTGCAGGGATAAAAAAATACTCTCTCTGTGTCCTTCAAAGACTGTTCAGTGATACTGTGAATCCTTCACTGGGAAGATGTACTTTATTTAGGAGTCTCTAAGAGTTGAAAGAAATAATGTGCCAGGTTTTCACTGTGTATTTTTCAATTAGAAATTACAAAGAGCTTTCTTATCCTCACTTATTCTGGGTAAGAGGAAAGAATAATTATATAAAGTCCTGAAGAACTAAAACAAAATAGGACCAATTTTATTGTCATGTGCCGCATTCATGCCAGACCTTAGACACGTGTTATGTCCCTAATGTTGTCAAAGAAAACTTAATCACAAAGACCATCTTGACTTTCTTGGAATCACATTTTACTTGCAGAGATTTTTAGTGGTTGGTTGGTTGGTTGGTTAGTGAGCTTGTTTGTTTGTCTGTGTTAGAGGAGTCTGCTGAAGCATATTGGCTTAAAACAAAAGTCACCTTGATATCAGTTGCAACAGCCCCTCAAACAGAACCTGGATTTGCAGCACTAGCTGGCAGTGTGTTCTGCTGAATTTTGAAGTTTCGAGTTGAATTCATCCTTAACACCACTAACCTTGGACCTGTTTCTTGAGCTCAGCTATTTGAAACAGAACATTCTCCATGATTTCTCCCCCAGTATTAAAAAATGAATCTTGTTTGCAGTCCCCATAATCCAGTTAGATTTTGTGATTAACAGTCTGTAGCTTCAGTTTTTTGTCTGTAGCCAACTCCACCCAGCACAGGAGTCTCAGAAGTGCTGCTTACTCTGTGTGCACTCTCTGTGCTGTGGATAAAGGGGAAACTTCATCCCCCAGGGTTATCTCAGCTGGATCTTCCACAAACATATCCCTTCTTTAAAAGAAGAATCTACCTTTTCAGCTAGCTTAACTTTGTCTAGACAGCAAATGCAACCACGTTTTATGGAGCTGATTTAGCTACCCCACCTGCCTAAGCTACAGTGAACGTGATTGACAAAGATTTTCTCTTTATCCTGTGTTTGTCTTTCTAACTTCTCTGGTTGCTCATTTGTGCTTGCACCCGGGAACCTGGGAAACTCTAAGCATCTATCCACCATCACAAGCTGCATGCCAATCACCTCAGCAGGGATATAGTAGTGGTAAAATGAGACTTTGGAGGGTGTAATGAGTAACGTGCAGTGCAGATGATGCATTTTTCTTCATTTTGTGTTTCAGAAGTTCTTACAGGCTCTTCATGTGATACAGTTTTATCTGCTGGTTGTAGCTTATACAACAACAAAGGGGTTTACAGTGGAGAATAGCTGGTTTTCTGCCTTCTTATTAATTTAAAGAAATAAATATCTTGATGAGAGTGACCTTCATTATACTTCAGACCTGATCATTGCTCCCTGTGGGCTCCATTACCTCAGTGAAAGCTGTATACAAAGTTCACTCAATAATTAGAGGGACTGGAGTTGTTCTGGTCTGGGAACCTGACACCCCTGCTGTGCTGAATGGCAGTGTACAGATGAGGGATTCGAGAGCTGAGAGAACAAACTAAATGAAGGTTGCCTAAGGTCTGCCTTATGCATTAACTTGCAAATAAGGTGGGGACACCACAAAAAACGAGTGATCCTTTCTCTAAGTAATAGTAAATCATTCCCAGTTAGGATGTGTGCAAACAGGTACACACTGTGAGCACTCGTGTGATTCAAACCTACAGTAACATGAGATGAATACTCTGTAATAAAATATGTTGTTTTCTGTCCACCAACAGGTCTAGTACTTATCCAAGAAGACCTGCTGTATTTTTCTGTGCAACCATCTGTTTAGGAAAGAGATTATACATAAGAAATTAATAGAATATAAAATATGTATAAATATATGAATTTGCATATGCACGTGCACATAAATATGTATGTGTGCACATATCTGAACTAATCAATGCATAGCTAGAGAACTTAATAAAAGGAAAAAATCTTTTGCTGTTAAATTCATGGACAAATTTCAAGCGTTCAACAGCATAGTCCCTCTATATTACCACCTATGCCTACCCTGCAGTGTGACCTACAGACAGCCTGCCCTACAGAATGCAGACATAAACCAGGTCAGGGCTCAGGGAAGCTCTTGTGGCAGGGCTGAGTATTCTCAGAAAGACTGCATTTTTCAAAGAAACTTAAAGCCATATATAGACTAAAACCAAGAACTGGAGGCTGGATATGAGTGAAGATGCTTAAAATAGGACTTTGGTGGACTGTGCAACATTGACCTGCTCATGGGTGATGCAGCCCATCTCTAGCTGTGAAGTGCTGGCAGTGGTGGGCTTTGTGGCTTTTGTAGTTTTTCACAACATGTTAGTTTTCTTGAAAAACTCTGCTTACTTTTCAGCTTTCTACATCTGCTTATGTTAACATGCAGTTATGGCATCTGGCCCACGTGTAATCCCCAAACTGGGAAGCACTGCTGCATGTGGAGGTGCTCTTGTTGCTCACCAACCCCTATCAGCTGCACAGGGCATGTCTCAAAATGTCACCGAGGCCATTTCATCTTTAAAACGTGTTTGTAAGCATCCTGCTTTCCTGGAGAGTATATTGACATCCAAACCTTTGGTTGGTGGCCTTGGGGAGGGGGTTGGAAGGTGAGGCTGTCTTTCATCTCCCCTTTTGAAGCAGTGCTGCTGTGCAGAGAGGAATGTCAGACTACTCCACTGACCTTTCTAGCTTGTCCTTTCAAATCAGGCTCCTGACTGAGGGGAAGTAACCAGCCCAGCCACTTTCAGATGCCCAAGTGGTGGGTGCCTGTCTATCCAGGCTCCCCAGGTTGCCCAGCGTTCCCTTGTCTGAGGAGCTGGGGGCCTGGGCAGGCAGGAGGGGTGAGTGATCTGATTGCATCCACCCATTTTGGTTTTGCAAGGGATTATTAGCACAGAGCACAGCAGTGTCGGAGGAGGGTGTTACTGTGAAGGCACACAGGACAGATTGGCAGAGTTGGTTTTCTAATAATGGTTCCATCTTAAGCAATCATCTTCCCTTCCTCTATTTCCTTCCACGACAGCCCTTCTTTTCACTTTTATTTGTGCTGGCTTATTTTTCAAATAGAAGCAAATCCTCTATCCAGGTTTCAAGAAGAGACAGTGTCAGGAGAAGTGAGGGTGTGGGGGGAAAAATTAACAATAGGAAGAGAAGGTAGGAGGAGACTCCCAAAACTCTCCTAAACCACACTGCTGCTGAATGTAGAGCTATTGCCAGAGGGTGCCATTAACTGTTTCCCTCGGGATAGCAAATGTCTTCTCAATTCTCCAGTTAGCTCTTCCCATCTTTTGGGTTTTTTTTGGATGCTGCTCCTTGCCTTTTCTTCCCTCCCTGTCATTCTGCCAAGCTCTTTCTGCACCCTCTGCTCACAGGTGTGTTTTATGCTCACGTCACCAAGGACATGGGATTGTTCCTTCCATTCTGTGACTTCTTGGTTTAGTATATCAGCTGAAGGAGTCCTCTCCTGCATTTCTTTCTTCCTAGTGGAGATTATTCCTTTGTTGTGGGCTGTTTGGATGTAGTCTCTGATACACTCAATGCTGCTGGGTGTTTAAGGGCCACCTGTTGATGCTGTCTGGTGACCAAGCTGTCACCAGCCTCCACCTCCTCCAGTCTGCATGGCTGTGGGTGAGGCAAGATAAGCAGAATGTACAATGTGTTAGGAGGAGATTTATAGCATATTTGACAGCATTACCCTGTTGATGGCTGCCAAGAATGTGATTGGCATCATTTTCTTGGGTATTTCTCTGATCTCAGATGTAAATGTGATATGTGTTCAGGCAAGCACATATTTCAGAAGAATTTTAAAGAAAAATTCGTTCCACAAATAACTGTATTACAAGTATTTACTCTGCTGAATTGAACTCCAGCCCTCTTCATAAATTCTCTTTATTTAAGGTGAGTCATCATGGTGTCATCTTTACTAGTGCAGCTATTTATGGGAATTGGATATTAAAAATCCCAACTGTGAACATTCAAGAAATTTACTCCCATGTTCTTGTTTAGGAAATGAAAGAGAAACCAGGTAAGAGTCAACTGTATAACTGTGGGTTAAAATAGCCTGTGTTATAATCTGTAGTTAGGAACACTAGAGTAGTGCGTTGGGGTTTTCTTTTTTGGTTCTAACACATGGTACTGAGATCTACTCATCTGCTGACCCGTTTGGAACTAAACATCTTCCCCCCACCCCCCCACCTGCTGTTATAAAGAACATCTCTCCATTGTGCCTCCTTAGAGTCAAATGTTCCAGATGTTTCCTCACAGGTATATAACACCATAAGTCCAGCTAATTCCTATCTGTAGGCTGTACTTACACTCTTGGGTAGTGCTTTCAGCTTTTAAAGAGGAAATTTTTGAAGGAAGCAAAGGCAGCAAAGTCCATTGGTAGGAATTGCATCTCTTTTTTGTTTATATAAACCCCTTGCTCTAGCATATTGTGGCATCAAATATACACACATTCCGTGTTTGCAAAGCTTCATACGTGCTTCACCTAGGCAAATTTCTATACTCTCTCTTGATGGAAGATAGAATATTTTCTTAGTTTAAGTAAATATATAATACATTAGTGTCCATCATTGCTCGTGTAACTGAAGAAGGTATGAACTGCCTCACCCCTATGTGTTCTCTAGCAACAGAAAAGCATTAAGAAAAAATACTTAGAGAGAATGAAAAAAAAAAAAAAAAAGGATTAAAAAAAAATGTTTTCTTCTATGCTGAACATGTGTGGCAGTAAAAAAGCCAGTTAAGAAGCAGTGCCAAGGAAAATGGTGTCCTGAGCTCTTTTGCTACCATGTGTCCAGGTGAAAAAATGCTTTATTTTCTGGCATGAGGTCAGCTTCATTATTTGCTTTCTCCGAGTGAGAAATTGGCTGTAGAAATATCAGTGTGCTTGGCAGAACAGAGTCAAAGGAACACAAAGAGCAGGGTGACAAAGTAGCATACTGCCCCTGGACTGAGTAACACGTCACACGGGGCTGCATGACAGCGTATAAAAAGGAAGTGCAAGAACTGCAGGGAGAAAAGGATTTTTCACAGGACTAAGGGTCCAGTGCCTCTAAGCTTTTGTTAAACAACAATAATATGATGAAAAGAAAGATACAGAAGCAGGTAGTACTGACAGTTCAAGGATTGCTTAACTCCAGAGCTATCCCATCAGAGAACAGGATAAGAGGGGATAATATCAAGGTCTGGAAAAGGAAAGGTAGGGAAGGGGGGAGAGGGAAGACAGACAAATGTGGATGACATCTTGCAGCCTGAGAAGAGACAAAAAAATTATTGGAGCTTCCCAGTTAGTCACCAAGACAACAGCATTGGATTTGAAGCTGCCTGTAATAATTTATGACTACTTTGTCTTGGTTGGATTATTGTGTTGCTTTGCTTGCTTGTGTTGGATTCATTGTCTTGGCAAGAGCTTCAGCCAGAAACACAAGGTAGAGGGAGAAGAAAGGAGGAATTTGAAGGAGGAATTTGGGGAAGCTCAGATCTAGAAAGGGGTGATATAAAAATAATGGTGAATTTGAAAAGGGTTATCTTCTGCTCTTACTGTTTTGAACATCTGTTGTGCTATGATTTCTTCCCAGTAGTTTGAGAGACACATGAATAGCAGTGACAATGAAATCCCATGTTGCTAGAGAAGGACCTTCTGGTCCCTGTATCCACTGCTGCCCTCAAGATCCTTAAAAGAAAGGTCAAAAATGTGCCAGGGCCTGGTGGGACCCCTTGGCCCCAGCGTGCAGCTGGAAGGACAATCACGGTGTTTGCACCCCTGGAGGGCAGGGGGGCAGGCCCAGAGCTTGGAGAGGTGGGAGGCATTAGAGAAGCTGAAGTGGGTCCCTGTCACAGTCGTGGGGTATGTTTTGAACACAGGAACAATGACAATAATGGGGAAGCAGAAAAGAGCTTCCTGGAAACAACAGTTCAAGAAGTAACCTAGCAGGGGCACAGCAGAGATGGCCTAGCATCAGGCAAGAGGCTGCACTAAGCACTTCAGTTGGTTGGAGGACGGAGAGATGAAGACCGGCTGTGAAGGAGGGTGCCCTTTCACAGCAGGAAAACAACTGAGTGACAAAAATCCTGTCAGTCCATTCCTGCTGGGACACCCACACCTGGTAGATGCAAAGGTGGCAAACTGCAGACACAAGCAAATTGCTCACCATATGGTCTCATTTCCTTTGGATGCAGTGTGTGGCAAAATGCAGAGGAACCCATTGTACATCATGCAAACCAAATGCAGCATTATGGCACTGGACCTGCTAGGCTTGCTTTTTCAAAAGCCAAAGGTTTCACTGAGGCTTGTCTGTCCTGCAGCCTTCTATTTCTGGATGCCTCAGAGGTATATTAAAATCTCCAAGCAACAATAGTAAGAGAGCATTAATGATGGCAGTAAAAACTCTTTTGCACCTCTGAAATGGATGCTAGAATTCAACTGAACATGAAAAAACAGCAGAGGATCTGTTTGTTCTTCTCCACCTATAAACCTACTCAGCTTCATCACTAAAATAACTACACTTCCACCCAAGCATTTAAAAAAACCAACCAGACACCACTGATTTGCCTCACTGCATGCCCAAGCTTTATGACTTCAGTGAAGTGACAGATGTGAGGAAGAAGCCATTTGGTATGTGCCGTGTTTTGCACATTGTGCTGGTTTTATTACTTCTAACATTTTAAGTTGACAAGGTAGAAGACATCCTGTCTCTATGTGTACAAAGGACCAGTTCAGCATGGGGGTGGCTGAACAGTTGAAATTAGTACACAACCTACACAGTTGTATTTGTGGAAATAATTTAGTATTGCAGCCTAACTGTTTGAGTTGCACCATCCATTTATATGCCTGTATTTTGCTTGCCTTGTAGCTTTCCCTTTCAAAGATACTATGGCAGACCTTTCCTCTTGAGGTTGGGGCCAGCTTAGAATGGTACTTTAAGGATTACAATAAATAAACTTGCAAAAAACATAAGAGAAAGAAGTGGCAACGGTGAACCATTCATCATTTTTCCTTCACTTCTTTTTTCTCCCTGCAGCTATTTCAGTAGCCCTTTATGAACCCCAAATGTTCTTTACTCTTCTGTGGCAAGCACTTTGTGAATTGTTTATTAGCTTGGAAAACTGTTTCTGTCTCCCAGGACAGGCGTCAGTAGGAGATATCTGGGACGAGTACTCTGTGAAGAAAGTGCCTTTATGCCTTAGGAACCAATGAACTATTCCAAATGATCCAGTGCTATGAACCATGCTGAACTGAAGACCAGCAAGTGTTACCTTCCATCTTTTCCAGTGACTTTAGTGTTGTCTTCATTATCATCTTCTGTTCTCCCTTGCCAATTCACTCAGCAGTTTGCCTCCTGTGCTACATACCAGCTGACAGATGTATCCTTTTCATTTCACATAGTCTTAAAGCCTTGGGCACTGCTTTCTGGAGATATTTATACAGCTCTGGGACCCAGTTGCTGGAAAAGTAGTTTGTACTGAATATTTGTTACATGTTCTACAAGTTCCCACACACTCTTACTTTGCATAGACTAAAACAATAACAACAAATAAAGAGATGCTGATATTTTGTATGTATTTTGTATGAAACAGTGCACCTTGCTATATTCTGACAGTCTTTCAAAGGTTTTTCTCCATGACAGTGTGAATTACATGAGAAACAATTCTCATACATGTCACAATGCCTTCAAAAGCCTGTCTACCACCAAGTTTCTTCATTTCCTACAAGCAAAGAAAGTGGGAGAATGTCTTCCTCTGGCAAATCCCAAGATATCTCTGTGTGCTCATCTCAAATGCTGGAAGAGCAAGGTCATCTGCAACAAAAGACACTGCTCAGGCTGTTCCCCTGCAGTGGCCAGTAAGAGCAGCCAGTCACGTGCTCATTCTGCTGATGTAATTTTTTTCCTCTTATTTTAATCGATATGGGACAAAATGTGGAACTGGTATAAAGTTAACTTGTTTTTAATTTGAAATTGTCTCTTTTCCTTTGTGTGTATTTTGTTTTTAGCACACCTTTATAGATACATTGGCCGCCTGTTGAATAACCAACCCCTGGTTCTGCCAGAGGAAGGCAGCAGAATCTGAAGGCTCCTTTGCTGAGTGTTTTCCTGCTGTTCTCCTTTAGATGAGCCATGTAGAAAAAGTGATAAACACTGAATATTTGAAAAATGCCACAGCAGAACCCTTAAGGTAAAACAGCTGGCCTTTGCTTCAGTTTCTAGGGCAGCTTTTTAATAAACATTAGTCATGGTGATTATGGAACATTTTATCAAAGATACATCATTTCCAGCATTATTCCATTTTTTGAGTCCATATTAGCATAATAACTTGCATTATTAGTATAATTTGAGATGCTTTAAGGACACGGCTGGAGAATAAGAAGCTCAGGCTGGAAAGAGTCTGATTGCCAGTTGCTCGTCTTGCTTGCCAGGGCCAATTAACAAATTTCTTCCATTTTTGCCTTTGTTTGACTTATCAAAATACAAATGCACTGCAGCCTTTCAGAATCACTTAGGCTCCTTGTTCAGGCTTTAGAGGCACACAGCAGCACGAAGCACATTCATGCAGATTAAGTGCTCTTTGGAGTATTAGAAACCACTTAATCTGTATAAATATGCTTCAGGTTGCTCAGCTTTTACAACACCTTGAGAAGGAACTGCAGTGCTTCAGAAAAGCATGTGATGCATTATTTAAGAGAAGATATATAATCCACGATAAATTTATCTTCCAAGTGACTGTTGTCAGAATCACAGTTTATATTTTTACCTTTTGTACTTCCTTGCACCGTTGATCCAAGTGACAAAGGGATTTTCCTATTATATACACTATTTCTTTCAAAATTCTGGTTTTAACACTGTTGATTTAGAAGATATGCATGAGAGATATGTAAGTATTGAGCAATTTTACTCTACAAGTTCCTGCAGCAAGAAGGATTTACACTTTTGAACATAAAAAGGTAAAGAGCATTTATTTTCTCTCCTAGTTATATATGTTAGCCCATGCCTAAAAAAGCATGCCTTTTTAGTTTCCATTGACTCTAATTTTCATTTGCAGTAAGGTGGAAAAGAATGAGATATGATTCTAGTGGACTAAGAACATCATACTGGGTTGTTAGCTATTTTGCTTTTGGGGTTTACAGTGTCATTTAGTCTAATAACTCTTCATAGTATAGTTTAATTATTGCCAAAAATAGAAAGCATGGCTGCATTGCACAGCTCTCCCAGAGGATGTCTTACGTATCCTGAGATAAATTTAAGCTCTATATTTAATATACTTGCAACTGTAACTGTGGCGTGTCCTGAAATCCCTTGCTATTCAAATGCAGCCATTCGTAAGCAGGCAGTGACATGGACAAGAGAGGGTTCGTCCTAAACTGCTGACCCCAAAGAAATAAACAAGACTTTTGGAGACTGGATGCCCTCTGAAGAACACAATTCAATATACTGAATTCTAACTTTAGTGACAGTTTTGGAATTTTAGCAACAATAAACACCTATTATGGGCAAAGCCCGCACTCTGCGGTCCATCTGGAAGGATGATTCAGTAAATGCCACCCTTCCCTACTTGTATTTCTGGCCCCCTGGGCTGAAGTGCAGCAGCCATCCAGGTGTGGTCAGTCGGTGCGAGCTGCCCTTCAGCACTGAGATCCTCCGTCTGCGGAGGATGCGCCGCTGCAAGCGGACGGGTCGAGGCTCCCCGAGGTTCTCCAGCCTGGGCAGTAATGGCCCCAAACGAGGACTTCCCTGCCCTGGGATTGGAACCTCACTGCGGTTTTAGCAGCTGCTGGCATGGCTGTGGTGTTTCCTGTCCTGATAGGTGTGACAGGGGTGCTGGGAGCAGGGGAAGACTTGCATGTTAGGGGAGGCTGAAGGCTCCTTTGAATGACATTAAATAGCACAAATGGGACTTGCAAAGGGCAGAACGTGGCCCGTTTGCTGGGTGCAGAGTTGAATTCTAGCCTTCCTTTGCTCCCATCACATAAAATAACTGAGGATGCGAATTAGTGGGGAATAGAACAGTTGTGTGTCTGCTCTGGGTCATTTCACTGTCCCTGTAACAAAGTTCTTTGTTTTACAGAGATTTATGTATTTACTTTTTTTTAATTTATTTTATTTTTGGTAAGAATTCCAAATGCTCTTTTTTGTAAAACTAAATTTTAAAAAATTACAGAGAAGCTTTGGTAATTCTGATCTGTTGCTGTGATAAGCACTATCCAACTGGAATAAACCGGGTCAATAAGGTTTCCCAAATAAATCCAAAACATTCTTTTTATGAAAAAGGAGGTAGTTAAGGCAGTTTTCCTAATTTTAATCCAACCCGAGGTTCAAGTTGCTTTGTTTATGAATTACACAAAAAATACTGATGTTTTTTCACTCTAGGCTCAGACTTATTTCCCTGGGTTACAGTCAGTGCAAAGACTGAAATATTATATGACCCCTATTGCACAGGGGTCCTTTGCCACAAACTCATTGCAGGAATGGGCTTGAATATTTTTTTGTATTGGATTTTACTGTTGTTTTTATCATTCTTGATCTCTGCAAATGTGCTTTATTGTCTGGATCATTTAATTTTGTTAGGCAAACGTGCTTCATTTTTTAATGATAAAATGTTAGCATGCTCTTCAATAATAACTGTTTTTCCTTTCAGAGCAACTGATGCAGAAAGTCTAATCTTTCGTAGCTGAAGGAAGATGTTCTTTAAGAATTGATTTAGGGTCTGCCTTTGTCTTACTAATTTTTAATTACATGCAGTCAGACCTGATTAATCTGAATTAGTATGCAAAGCCTCTTTTTAGAACTAAATAAAATCAGATTAACAAGTAAAGGATACATGCAAGGATGTGTTATAAGGTTGGTTAAAAGTGAAATCCTTCTTGTTCTTAAACATACAGACATTTCTGTCTGAACAGTTTATGTCTTCTAATTAGCTCCATAGCTTTGCTGTGTTACAGAGCTTAGATTCCTTTTGACTCCTGACTGAAAAATCTAGGCATCGTAATAATATTATGCAATAAAACGCCTTTGTAGGATTTTATAACTGAAACTGGGCTTAACAAGATCAGTTCAGCCAATGCCTTTATGAACGCAGGAGTGTTTGAAGAGGTGGCACTATGCTGCAATTCCAGAAGTCACTTTGCTTTTAACCAGTGGCTAATGCAACCTGATAGGAAAGAAGAGCAGCTGCAACGCGGGGAAGCCCTGCTGCTTCCCTGCAGGCTGCTTCCCTGCAAGCTCTCCTCTCTTGCTCCTGGATGCCTACTTCTTTTGTACTGGCTTTGGTGGTGCCTGTTGGAGCACAGCACAGAAACTCAGCTAACTAACAGGGCAGAAAATAACCTGGCAAAAGAGGGAATATGGGCTGGTGGTTTTTTTGCCAGTAGAACAAACTGAATGAGTTTACCTAGGGGACAGCCAAGCGTTGAAGTTGATGAGATGGAGGGGAGAGGGTAAATGTGTTGGGGGGAGGCAGCAAGAAGGGGAGTGGAAGAAAGAAAAGGGAAGAGGGTGCAAAATCTGCATTTTAGACACTGTGGGACATTTGTCAGCTCAGTCATAATATGGGACTGTGCCCTAAGGAGGCCAAAGTCAAGTCTACATCTCAGCAATGTGCTGGAATACCCTGATTAGGTCACAGGAGCAGCCTCACTGAAGTCAGCTGGATGTAACTATATGCTTTAAGCAGAGATAGGTTCGACAATCTGTGGTGGGCATCTGATCAGAATGTCTCCTGACTGTGCCCCATCATCGCCTCTCCACAGTCCCTTGGTGGGACCATGCAGCTGGCCTGGGTTTTGGCTAAGAAGAGCAAACTTACTCCACTCTGGGCAGAGGCCACAGGTCTGCAGAAACCTCTTTAGATACAATTTCCTTTTTAAATCGGTTGCAGCCTGTTGTATTGGCACTACACAACTATTTCTATCTGTTAAAATAGAAATACACAGTACCATAACTCTACATCTTATCCCCATGTCTCAGCTTTGCTTCTAAACCAAAACATGGCATGTTACACTGTTAGCATTAGGTTAGAAAGTAAAAATAAAAAGCTTCTCAAATACAATGGAAAAAGCTACTCTAGCAGGACATTGGTTGTTTTAATTTGAAATCATAAATACACATCCAGTAGAGTACAATAAAGGCTTTATACTTGACTAATCCATGCCCTATTTATACTACATTTTGCCGTGATGTATTTCCGTACTGTGTACAATAAAATACAAATGACTGAAATTCATCAAGAAGGGATTAATTGGCATGTAATAGGGGATCTGGCTACTATACTGGCAAGCTGCCAAAATGCAAGAAGAAAGAAGCTTGTGGAGAAGGGGATGTAAAACTACATGTGAGTGCCAAAAGCCAGCAACTGTAGGAATAAGTCTATCTGGAAACTGAGTTCAACTCTGTGACTTGGCTTCTATCAAAGAACAGCAGCAACATTATGATATTCCCAACATGAAATGATTTCTACGGGCAGTTCATATATTTCATTTTACTTAGTCTTAAACTGAATTGCCTGAGCAGACAGGTGGAGATTTTGATATGGTTGGCTGGAAACTGTAGGAAGCCAGATGAGCAGAAACCACAAGCACGCTGGCATGCTGACCACATATCTTCAGGTTGAAAGGCCAAACACTGCAAATCCTTGGCTTTCTGACTGGACACTTAGCTGGGGCCTAAGTCAGGAAAAGTCATTACGCTTTTCTTTTCTTTCTTTCTTTTTTTTTTTTAATTTTCCTGTTTCTTATGACTGTATTCCCCATTCATTTCTTGTACTGCTGTAGATTTTCAACAATGATCACATTATTGGTCAAAGCCAGACTCTCTTTCCCATCCCCCATCAAAATATTACAAACAGAAAGGCTGCACAGTTTCTTTAAAATCTGCTGTTGCACTTATGAACTTTAGCTGTCAGGCACTTAACTACAATGATTTTCAGGAAGGAATATAAATCTGGCCATTTCAGTGCGATTCCGCTCGCCCTTAATTCTCTTCCTTCATTCTGGATAAATAAAAAGATTAATTCCCACACATTCCTGAAGCTCTGCTTGGCTCTAAATTAGATCAAGTTGGGAGTTTTGCTCATTACAGCTCTTCTTCCCTGCTGGCAGAAAGAGTCTTGGCTTTGTCACTTGTCTTCTGCCTGTCCTCCCGTCCTTACAATTGAATTGTAAATCCCGCATGACCATCATTCAAACAAAGAACAGGCTATTGGGACTTTTAAACAAGTTTCTTACTGTAAAATATGTACAAATAAATGCACATTACTTCCAGACAAACCCTTATACTGCTAATCAAGTTTTAGATGCATAGAAAATAATGCACTTGAAAATACGGTGGAGCATAAATTGTAAATGTCTGCTCCTCTCATTAGAACAGCATTTCACCATCTCAGGGTGCCAGTATCACATCACTTTTGTGGGTCCTCCCCTTCAAGAAGAATTACTGCCTGTCCTTATGCAGGCATAGTCTGTGACAACAGTTTCTACAATGTTTTTAATACCTAGGTGTATACATTTCAGATACATTAAAAGCTATATATGGTATGAATCATCTGTCTCAAAAACTTGACCATGCTGTTGTCAGAACCTATAAAAACAATGTGACAGGGAGACCATCTATCCAGCAGCTATTGTGAAGACAATCAACCATGAACCCTCTTCATGCCCTCAGCTGGAAAGCTGCCCCTGGAAGCCAGAGGGAAAACACACATGCAGGAAGCCAAATGTTTGACAGTTTTGATTTTTCAATAACCAGGACTATCTGTGTTCATAGCAGAGGTCCTTGAAAGCACCTTGTCAGTCCCACCTTCCTGCTTATATTGAAGGAGCTCAAGGCTGAGCAATTTTGCTGACTACAGCACCAGCAAGACTGACCAATATGACACTGTCTAGAAGCATTGCTGCTTTATGAAGCTTACAACCTTTCTAATACCTTCCTGAAAGTCCGTGCAGACTCCTGAGGTATGTACAGTTTGCTCCTCTGTGTGGGCACACACACAGGAGGTCTCTCCTGCTTGTCATTCTAGATGGCTTCAGACAAGCATCGCTCAAAGGATTTTTCAGTAGCTGAATGTGTTCATATTCTACTCAGTGAAGTCAGGTTGATATTGCTGATTTTTTTTGTTGTAAAGACAAATGGCAAAGTCAAGTGGCAAATGATGGCAGGACGTTCCAGAAAGTTCACCAGAAAAAAAAAACAACAACCTATCTTACGCCTTTTTAGGAGATTGTTCTTATGCATACTTTTTTTAGAAAGGTGCTAAAATACCAGGACTGGTCAACACAAAGTGGCCAGACCACATGACCAACTGGCTTACAAAACTAAGCACTTAGTCCTGTGAACAAGGAACCAAGGAAATTATCTTAGCATTTTTCTATCTCTTTTATCCCCCTGTAAAAGCGCTAAGATGATCTGAGTGGCTCCTGTGGATACAGGGGTTTTGATTATCACTGGATCAGTCAGACCATGTTCATTTTATCATCCACAAAAGCTGTAGGAACAGTAATAAAATAACTCCCAAAGCAACTTTGGGAATTCATACAAAGCCTACTTAAAATTAAAAAAACAAACCAAACCAAACCAAATCCAACCCAACCAAAACAAAACAAAACAGTAAAAACAACACTGAGTTCAGCTTCTAGAAAGTAAGACTTCTGTCTACTATGAAATTATGTGAAACTTGCTGTGATTCTGTGTGATAAGGTTTAGGACCATGTACTTGCTAGTATGTCCTGCTATATTTTCACAGCTGAACTGAATTTCCCCAAAGAAATTTGGTTTTAGGTGAAATTAACTTGGTTTTATACAGAAAAGCATTTATGGATGAGAACAAGAAAGTGTGCTTATCTTGCTATTCTTCTTGAACTAGCAAGCTCATTAAAGACATTTAAAAACAGTAGAATACATGCTTGACCTCAAGCCCTTATTTGGGCTTGACTTCAATGATAAGCGAGTTCTCATTTGATTTACAGCATAGGTTGAAGCCTTTTCTAAAGGGGAGGTAAATTTACATAACGCAGATTTGTCTGAAATTCAGCTAAGACACAGACAGGTGAGATGTTACAACATGTTGATATATAGTACATGTTTTCTTCTTCAAAACTGTCACCTGTCAACCCCTGCATCCTGGTTACCATATTCAAAGACATGGGCAAATTCAGAAAGGAATCTTTTTCGTTTCCTAAATTTCAAGAACTTCAGTTCTGCCTAAATACAAGACACAAAAGCTGTCTGGAAGAGAAGAAATGATATGTTTAAACTAAAATGTAGCTGTAATAAACATTTGTCTAGTATAGAGGCACTTCTGAAAGTGAAAATTGTATAGCTAATGTAACCCTCGTAAAGGCAGACAGGGTGTAAAGGGCAAACTTCTGATGAGATCTACTCAGCCATGCTTGTGTTTCCTTAGCTCAGCACTGGAAGTCCCCTTGCTTCTATTGAAAAACAGCTTGAACAAAACACTAATGAATATACATAGACACAACAAATCCTGTACTGGCAGAGGAACGGATTTTATGACCTAATGGGTCTTTTCTCTCTCCAAAGGCTATAATTCTCTGAAAAATTAATGCCTTTGCATGGAAATGTGGGTATCTACTGCACAAACCACTGTTATTTTGCAGAATGATGTGATCTGGTTATACTATGTAGAGCTCACCTACACTTTGATAAAGGTAGAAGATAAACAGATAACCAAGCTATTAACAATAAAGACCTCAGGAGCATAAATGATTTTTTTTTTAACTACATTAAACAATTACCCCATTTCTAGGCAACCCAGCCTGCTGCCTGAATAGTTTTGTGTTTTCCATAATCCCACTAAAGTCTTACACAGCCTTGCTGAATTTAATTTCCTCAGTTTCCTATTTGTACCCCAGTGCTTTCTCAAATTAGCCATTATTCTAGTGATGTTGAATCATACAGAACCTTTTGATTAAAGTGCTACCAAACACAAGGAACCTTCAATATAGCTGAGGTTTCCACAGGGATCAAACCAGCCTCATCTGCTTCTTTATGCCAAATTAGCAAAACCATGTGACATGGCACACATTCCTCCCAGCTTTGGCAATCCCGAACACTGTTTAAACAAGAAGATACTTTGGCACTGCATATAATTCCCAGAAGTACAAAGAAGAAAATTTCAGAGGGGTATGACTCAACAAACAGCCTTAAATAAAAAAAGATCTACTTTCATTTCCTGTTGGAATCAGTAACAAAATAAATTCCCCCTTTTTTTTTTTGACCAGCATCAAATTAGCTCTTTCCAATGTGAGCCAAACTCAGCTGCTGTTCATTTGGTACTGCTTTCCTTTGTGCTTTAGGCTAGGCTATGCAATTAATTTTTACTAAGATCTGTTGAATAATTTCACTGAAGCCCACTAATTTTTACCAAAGCCCTCTGGATAATTTTATTCAGGTCTGCTCAGCAGGAAGCTGTTCTGGCTCCAGCTCTGATGGTCTAGCCAAACGCTGGATGCTGCCCTTGTATCTGGGAACAGTAGCAGTGTGCTGCAAGGGCTTCCGAAGAGATCAGGGTGGGTTACAGATACAGTGGCAGGAATGTGCCTGTGATCTGGGTGAGGGCTGCTCAAAACTGCTTTTACTCCTAATCCACCTGGCACCTCTTGTTGGAGCTGATGCAGTGCGTGTTTTATTCATTATTCCATGTTGGTGTGATTTCATCCAGTTTACAGCGTTCCTTTTACTTATTGTATTGCTAAGGAGGGAACACACAGGTCCTATACTCAGGAGTTTTTACTAAACTCACAATCTGCTGACTATCTGCTGTTTGTGACAGTTTATCTGACAACTTCTTTGTATGCAAAGATTATATTATTTGTGAATGCATTTTGTCCTCCTTTTCCATAACAGGTTAAATGGTAGATATTCCAGTGACTTGACTTAATGAGGTCTCTCCTAACCTAGTAAACACAGTTTGCTAATTCCTATGGATAAAACAAAAGATGAACACAGAAAGTAAGAGATTATTTTTTTCTTCTTTTTCATGTGAATAATGTTTTACTAAAATTGTTGAGAAGTTGTATGTATCTATGGAGAATAAAGGTGACTGAGTCATCCCCTTTAAAGCCATTCTGAAATCCCTGGGAGCTGGAGGTACTTCAGGGACAGAAGATCAATCCTTTCTTAAGTATGAAAACCTCAGAAAAGATTTCAATTGTCCAGAACATCTACTTTTGCCTCAAACTATTGCTTGACATATTGATGTGTGTTTTTTCTATACGCTCCCTTAAACAGACTGAGGAATTGGGTGATGCAGCCTTTGCTGCAGAAAGCACACACTCCTTTTTGAGTGTCAGGATAAATTGTTTCCAAAAGAACTCCACATTACTTAGGAGGTATTATACCCCTAGTGCTGTAGATATCAGAAATTTCTGTGTGGGACTGTTTTTTCTCCTGTCTCCCTTCATATTTTATAGACCCTGCAATCAGTGTTGTCCTCCACCTGTAAATAAGGAGTTCAGAGGAATTAAGGAGTTTGAAAGTTAAGGATTTCTGTTGTTTACATACCAGCTGAATCCACAAAGCCATTTAAACACTTGCCTCCCATTGATTTTTATGAAGTGCTGTCTCCTAAATGCTTTTGTGGATACAGCAAGCCATATTTGACTCTTATCGGCTGCTGTTCTTTCCCATGAGCACCAGTCATACTGCCAGGAGCAGTCTGAGGAATACCAAGAAGCATTACAAAGCCCTGGGAGCAGTGATAAGGGATTCTGGAGCACAGGCAGTTTTTCATCAGTCTTCTTGGTCAAAGGGAAGGGGTTTGAGAGAGCCAGCTGAATCTGGTGAATCAACAAATGGTTATGAGAGTGATGCCGCAGCCATGGGTTTGACTACTCAGACCATGGGACTCGCCTTGAGAAACCTGGTCTACTGGGGTCTGATGGGGTTCATCCATCAGAGAAGGGGAAAAGCATCTTCAGTCATAGGCTTGCCAAGATGGTGAAGAGGGCTTTAAACTAAGGTTGCTGGAGGAGAGGAATGTAAACACATCCCACTCCTACCAGCTTGATTCCCGTGCAATGAGTAGGTGCCCAGAGCCTGGAGAGAGATCTCATGTCAGCAGGAGAGCACCTGAAGAGAAGCATGAAGGAATTTCTGCCACTCCAGCCCGTAAGTCAGCTTCATCAAGGGCCCATATAAAATCTCTCTATGCAAACGCACATAGCATGGGAAACAAACAAGAGGAGTTAAGAGACAGGCACACACCAGTGGGGCTATGATCTTACTGGAATCATGGAGATGTGGTGGGATGGCTCCTGTGACTGGAGTGTTGCAATGGAAGGATACAGGCTCTTCAGGAAGGACAGGCAGGGGAGATGAAGAGAGGCTGCTGGCCTCTATGTCAGTGACCACATGGAGCTCTGACTGGGGATGGATGAGGACCTGACTGAGAACTTATGGGTCAGGATTAAAGAGAGGGCAGCGACATGTGACATTCTAGTGGGGTTCTGCTAAAGGCCACCCGACCAGGAAGACCAAGTGGATGAGGCCCTCTATAAACAGATTGGAGCAGCCTCATGTTCACAAGCTCTAGTCCTTCAACCAGCGGACTTCAACCACCTTGATATCTGTTGGAGGTACAACACAGCAGGTCATAAGCAATCCAGAAGGTTCCTGGAATGCATGGTGGTAACTTCTCTAAGTGATAAAGGAGCTAACAAGGAGATGTGATATGCTGGACCTTGTCCTCACTAACAAGGAGGGGCTGGTGGGGCATACGAAGCTCAAGGGCACAGTGACCATGAAATGGTGGAGTTCAAGATCCTTAGGGCAGTGAGGAGGGTGTGCAGCAAACTCACGACACTGAACTTCAAGAGAGCCATTTTATGATTCTCTGACATTTTCTTCTCTTTATGGAGATGGAGGTAATTATATAGCCATATTCCTTCAAAATCCAGTGTTGTCACTCTAATGTATGCTTTTGGATCAGTACTTGAAAACTTATTGTATTTTACTGCTGTGCTCAGAAACATAATTACATGCTTTATAAAGTATAATCAATATTAGCCCACTAAGGTAGAGAACAATCTAGATCTCTTAATTTGCCTGCTTTCCATATTAATACATTTTTCAATATCTTAGGAAACATTAGCAATTAAATACCATCATGACTTAGGGAGGTGGGAGCAGCCTGGGTCAGGTGTTCCAGCTTCTCTCGTGCTTTCTTAGAAATATAAAGCTACCTCAAATGGTGTTTATCTGACCCATCAGACTAGTTTTACATCTGCTTTCAATAGCCGGGGCAGTGCAGAACAGCCAGAGCATGCTGGCTCATTAATTTTAACTAGAGACTGGGCCCAAAGATTGTTTAATACCTTTGGACTACAGCTTTCTCCATCTCCTCAGAAGTATGATTAATGCAGTTGGCAGTGCCCTGTCTAGAGTGCCAGTCTTCTGACTAACAATTCTCGTAACCACATTAAAACAAAGCAATGGTTGCAGCTATGCAACAAGAAAAAATGCACCCCATCATCCTTTTATTTCCTTGCTGCACTTTATGGCCAGTTTGGTTTCACAGAGAAAATGCTCCATTTGTAGGAGACAGGGGAAATCATACCCTGTAGGCAGTGGTGGAGGGGGAGGCCTGCTCTGCTCTTGCCAACTTGCAATAGTCCCCTGGGTGCAGTTACCACACCTATGAATCACTGAAGTAAGCTGCTATATTAGCCTCACCCCTGATATGCAAGAGCAGTGCACGGACAAACTTGCATGCTGATTCTCAGTGGCTGTTCCAAGGCTTTTTTAAGTATCTTGCAATATCCAAAGTCAATCTGGACCTGGTATACCCATTAACTTCATAGTTAAGATCAATGGGGAAACCCTAACATAAAAATGAGGAATGTGGAACACTATTAATACAAAAAAATACTATGTTTAATGACACTTTACCTAAAATATATTGTCTACTGGTTTCAAAGTTAACAAAAAAGTATAACATGCAGGTTGCTCAGTCTGTGAAATAAGGTTCATGTCTAGAGATGTTCTGGTTGTTGCTGGAATACCATCAAACTCTCTTCTACCCATAAATATTAGTCTTTGGAATGATCCAGGGCAGGGCCAGCTATAAAAAATGCTGTTTGCTATTAACAAACTCAGTGCACTATCTAAACCAGATTAGGGAACTCTAGGAGTTGGCCATGAATACACAATTATATGATTTCAGCAGAGGCAATATCTGCTCTAATATTAAGAAGGCACCATGGGATTTAAGAACCTATCCTACTGGAAAGGAAAATCAGATTTCAAATATATTAGACTCATGGTAAAGTGAAGTCAGCTGGTACCACTAATCATTAATCTGCATTACTGAGATACACATACATCCTGTACCCCAGGGCAAATCTTGAGTTATTTAAAAACAAAACCACACACTCACACACACAAAAACCGTAACCAAACCAAACTAAACCCATTTTTGCCAGTGTTGGGCAGCCATGGGATGCCATAGTGTGTACGATCTCTGACCCTGCACCAGGCCCAGCCATTTCAAAATCATACAAATATGTGATTACTCAACTCCTTCCTTATGACTAAAACTTACTACTTAAGAGTTACTTTTCAAAATGGGTCTTTTGTGTTCCTTCTCCCTTATCTTCTCTTACTAACTGAAAATTATCAGAAGTGCCAACCAGCCCACAGAAAGGATGAGGCAAAACATAAACGCTTCGAAGGCCAGACACCTCAGAGGCAGCAGCCGCCATCACCAGCCTCCCAAAGGGCCGGTGCCATCAACAGACCACTTTGTGTTAGCCCCACTGCTCACAGCCTCACCCCTTCCTGCGGGGAAGGGAGGGAAGCTGTGCCCACAGGCAGCTGCTTTGAATAATGCCCATTTAAACTGTATTCCAGTTCTCCTGCTCTTCATTTACTGTACTCCTCCCGCCTGCCCTGGGTTCCCTTGAAGCTAAGTGTTCCGGCCTGCAGCAGTCAGTGAGCCTATAGCTCAAGGAAAGCACAGGGGCCAATAGATGAGTACAGAAACCAGCACACAATGAAATCTTGTGAAACACACAACCCTATCTTTATGTATGCTCATTTAACCTGTTAAATGGGCTGTTTACAGGCCATAACTTTTCCAAGTGTCTCTGCATAGGCCGGCCCTGACAGCGCTACTTCCACAACACTTCTAGAAAGAGTGAGACAGCAAAGGGATTTGAAGCTCATTTGCAGCTGGGTTCTGCAAGGAGCACCGAGCTGCATGTTTATCAATGGAACTATCAGTCTGGGAAGTACAAAAGTGGTTGTTTTCCTCTTACCAGTTGCCCCCTGTTAACAGAGCAGTGTACAATTGTCAGCTCCTGCAAACTGGTTCAACAGCTACAGGCTGAAAATTGGAGTCAAATGGAACAGGAAAACACAACCTTTGACAACTGTGAAACAGCACAAATCTGCGTGTTCACTTTGGAGACCTTGCACCTTGTTACCTTTCTGTGGTGACAGACCATGAGGAAGAATGAAGAAGACATTTAGGAGAACATTAAAAAAACCCAACCAAACCATGGGCAGGAGAAATAAACAAGGTTCCAGCAGAGAAAGTAGCTTGCTAAGCGGCGGTTACAGGTTGGAGGGACTCGCCATGCACTCCAGGAAGCTTTGTTTGGTGTTTGTAAAAACATGCACAGGCTTCTTGAGCCAAAGTCCAATTTCTCTGTCTAGATGTTTGTGTCTCTGTTGTCCTTACATACCCCAGTTTATCAGATTTGTCTCATTTTCTTAGGAAAAAGTGAAATAAAAACCTGAATCAAAAGAAAGTAGAACTTCCATCAGTACATAAAATGCTTCAGGCAGATTTTCTTGTGGAAAAATATTAAGGAATGAAAGGGAATGCATAAGTGAGCCTCTATGAACAACAATAAAATGTAGTGATGAGAAAGTACATGTAAAACAGAGCTGAGCCATCAGCAGAAAGCCCAGAGGTTGCTCCTGCAGCACACAAATGCCCAGTCTGACATTTAAATGCCCGAAGACATGTATCGTTTGCTTCCTCAGCACACTCTAGGCAGTGTTCTTTAACAGTTACCATAATAAATGGTTTGAGAAAAGTGTCCTCATATTTTCAATTGATATGCAAAATGTTTCCTTACAGAAAATAAATAAAACAAGCATGAAGAAGTTTAAGCTCTTAAATTGTGACAATCCTTACAAATAAAAATCTTGTCCAAGAGTCAGCTAAATGCAGTAAATTTATCTCCTGAAAAACTAAAACAAAACCCTAACAACTCTGAAACAAAAGATATGATACAGAAAACAATGGTATAGTTTATTATTATTACTTTGTATAACTTCATAAGGGACCCATCAGTATCACAGCTGAACACCATCACTGTACCAATCGATTAGTTGCTTCTCAAAACATCCTTCCAGGTAGGTGTTGCTGATTTGGTTCCACAAATAAAGTTTAAGGTTGTAAGGGAGCATAGGAAGGTCCATTTCTCCTTTATGTTGCGTATCTGCATCAACAATCCTTTTAAAGGATGAGTAGAGAGAGAAAAAAAGAAGCAGAAAGGGCAGACTATAACTAAAACCTTTAAACCCTGTCAAAGGTGAGAAACAGGTCAGGAGGCAACAGTGTCCAGGGTAAAAAGAAAGCCTTGCTGTGATTACTTTCTTCATGGAGATAAAAAGGAAGAGTCTGGGACATGTAAGACTCTTCATTGCTCTGGGCAAGTAACTTGCTCTGTAATTGTGCTAGGTTGCAATCTTAAACCGGACTTTAGTCCTCCTGGCCTTGACTTCCCACCCGTGGCGAAGCCACAAGCAGGCTTGTGTTTATCCTCTTTGAACTTGGTAGCCTACACATGCAGTTTCACTGTAACTGAAGGCTATCTTCATTTATCTCTGACATGGTCCTTCCCTCCTTCCTTCTGTGGCTGTTCTTTTGTGGTGGGATTCTGGCAGAACAGCCCTAGCTTGGCATTAGCTGCTTCAGCAACCCACCCTGTGCATGGAAACCATCTTCTGCACTGATGAAAGGGCCATACTGGCAGAACAGCAATGTTTCCTTCTGTGGCACTGGCTGCAACTTGCTAAGCACTTGCCCTCCTGTGATGGGGTGTTGGGAGCCCTTCAATGAGGTACGGGGGCTTGTGGAGTACGAGGGGCTTGTGGTGTTCATTCTCTGATTCCTCTGGGAACAAGTATCTACTACAGAGCAGTTAATGTGGAGGACTGGACTCAATGATGCTGGTGTATTCCTCCACACTACCCTTGAAGAAATGTGGAAATTCATATCCTTTACCTATCAAGAATCAATCTTACTCCTATCAAGGTTAATGGCAATGCTGCAATTTATTTAAGTGGAAACAAGATCAGGTCCCTGGTGGCAGGAATTAGAGCTTGAAGCAGGAAAAGACATTGAAAATTTAGAAGGTGGCTTTGGTCACATGCACATTTTTCCGGTGTTGTGCTGGCTAAAACAGCCCCACGGCCACTTGTTCTTGCCCTCTTTGTTACGCTGGCTCCAGAGCTTGTACATAGAACTAAAACACTTTTCTAGATGGAAAACAAGCATTTGGGGTTAATTTTCAAAAGCATGTAGTCGATTCTGTGCTCCTGCACATGCGTTGTAGATGCAACAGGGAGGATCACAGGGAGCAGGGACAAGTGGCCAGGAGGTTGGGGGTTGCTTGAACTACCTTGAACACCATCTCACTTTTGTTTACTTTCTTCATACTGTTTTTCCTGTTCCCATTTCTAGGCATCAAGTGTAAGAAGCAAATGATATTTCGCCTCTTCTTGTCATTGCTGCCTGTGTGGCCCTGTCATCTTCTGTCCTTCAGAAACTGCAGCTGTCTGGTAGTGCTAAGGGCAAGTTCAGAGAGATGAGGTAGCAAAATTATTGCCCCAACTGGAAGTCAGAAGGTTGGCTAACACCCTCACAAGTATTCAGACTTCATGTGCATTGGATACCAGCGTGAATTACTGTCACTTAAGAACCCACAGCTTGTCACTTGAGGTACAATAGCAGCCAACGTGTGTGTCCTCAGGCAAATATAAAGTGAGCTGGCTTACTTAAGTCTCTCTTACAGACTGCTGAACTAGGGCAAATTGCCTCCAATTTCCCGGGGCAGCTCACTGTGCTGATGTATGGTGACCTGACTCCATATCTGAGCCTTTAGTCCAATAGGAAGCATATGAATTTTTTAGAAGATCTACTCCTAAATATTAAGGCATTACTCTACATGTCATCAAACCACTATAGTATGATATTCCCTTCTGGGAATATTACATTGCTACATTGTAACTTATCCTGATGTACAGTTTATTTGCCTTCCAGTTTTTCTCCTTTTGCCCAAAACCATTCTTGTTTTTTAGCCTTCTTTTAAAAGTGCCATTAATTTTATGGATCCCTTGCCAGCTGCCGTTGTTGCTGTTGGTCCCTCCTCCCAGCACCTCTGACTCAGCATTTTGTGAAACCGCACTTGGCAGGAAACACACTTTTAGAGGGACCAACTGTAATTTAGACAAAAAGACCATTAGCTGCACTCAGCAGTGATGGCAAGGCTGCTTTTGTGCTGCTGTGTTAAAGCAGACTGAGGCCAGGAAGAAATACATTATTTATGTTTACTAAGTTTTGGATAGATGGCTTTTCAAAACTTACCCTGCTTCTTTTGCAGTATTTTGGTTAGACAGATTATAGGCTATGATCAGAGATCCTGCTCCACGGCAGTAAGCAGTTAACATTTAACAGGGCCCAACCCACAAACCCACAGATGTTTCTGTGGGTGCTTCAAAGGAATGTGGCATTTTCTAAACTGGGAAGACCATAGCATGTGGCAAGTAACATCAGCATGGTCTTTGATTCTGATTTCTGTTCCCTGAAGACTGGATTCTCTCCAGAATTGCTTGTTTTCCTCATTAGGACAGAATTACTGTTTTCTCCATGGCCAACCAGCCACACACTCTGTTTTATATCTCCTCTTTTGGATATCAAACAGAGGAGAAGAGCAGAAGCAGTTATGGGTAATATATTTATGTCTTGTCAGGAAGGGATGTTTCTATTAAAAGAGCAGAACTCTTTCCTGATGCAGTCAAGGTCTCTTGGAGTTGTCAAGGTAGATACTCTTTTAAAATATACAGCTCCTGACAAAACAAACAGAATTTTTCTGTGGGAGCAGAGCAGTCAAAAAGACTATTGGGTCTTTATTTTAGGCAGACTGTACAATGTTAAGGACAGGTCAAGGATAATGAGCTGTGATTGTAAGAGTCATGTAGGAGAGAAAGATGTAGCGATGTGTCATTTCAATCAAGGGAGAGCAACTCGGAAGGGTATTTGTCTTCTGCCTTGTCAGGGAGAAATCTGTTTCCTCCTGCAGCACCATCACAGCCCTGCAGCCTATACCAGTCTGAACTGGCAGGTTCTGCTCCCACTTCTGGGCCTGTTGAGAAGGGGAAGAGCCCGCTTGCAGGCTTTGATCTGCTGCAAAGCCTGACTGCAAACCACCAGACTGGGCATTGAAATGCAGTGAAATAGAAGCCATCAGCAATTAAACGGAATATTCATGACAGTGATTGAAGATGACTTTATTTCTTGCTGCCTTTGTTTAAAGAATGTCCTTTCCATATCCTCATAATGTATATGACAAACGACTACATAGCTGTGGGGGAAAACTGTAATGCTCTCTGTCTCCAATCCAAGGCTGATCACCAAATGATTAAAGCGTAGTTGTTTAAGGTTATTCCCAACAAGGACCTGCTAACTTCTTTGTTATTGATGTTTATTTGGGCAATTATGGCAAAATACTTGAAGTATGCAAAGAGAAAAACTTTTTAACATAGTACCTAAATCATGCATGTATCCAGATATAAACATGCCTATTTATGAGCAGTATTTCAAATGTCCATTTGCCAAAGAAACAAGTATGGAAATTAGCATGAGCAAATGTAAATGAACACACATTTTTTGCATGAGCAATACATTCTCTTTCAATGGAGAATTTCAACCTGGTGGCTAAATAAATAGCAAGAAAGGTTGAGGGTATTTTTTCCATCTTTTTTTCTTTGGAGGAAGGAAGCACCAGCAGGTATGATCTGGTAGCACAAATAAAACAACAAAAGCCCCCTAACACAGCAAGCTGGAACACCTTGATCTCAGTAGAAATGCTCCCTGGTTGAATCCTGCTCCCAGGACTCTTCCCCTTCCACAGGTCCTATGGATTTATCAATTAATTTGAAGAGGAGTTTATAAGGAATTATCAAACCTGACAATCTGAGAATTCAGCTTTTTAAGACATCTCTTCAGGAGTGCTAACCTGTTTGTGATATATGCTGTCTTCTCAAGTAAAACCCCAGTTATTTTAAACCAGATCAGAACTAAAAGCACTATGGATAATCAACAGATCTGACTAAAAATTTAATGGCCTGATTCACCCCTGCTTTGCTTCAATTTTGGAGCAGTTTGAATCCAGCACTTTTTATCTCCTCACCCCAGACACAATCTGGACTAACACAGCAAGGAGCAAGTTTCTGTGAGCTTAAGCTTGTTCTGCTTTATTTGTTTTTCTGTTTTTGAGAGCAGCTGTGTTTGAGATTCGTGATCTTTTCTAAAAGCATGACCATAGTGATCATAAGGACTTGGTGAATTTACTAAACCTACTTGATTAAATCCTTCTCTGACTCCACTTTGAAAGAATTAGTTCAGGAACACATGTATTTGCCAGATGTAAAATGAACTTTGTAAGCACTTTGTTCCTGCTTTAGACTCAAGAAGTGTCAAAATACATAGTGTAGACCACTAAAAGCAGCAGTTAGATTAGTTAGATTTATTACCCTAGGTCCTGAACTTTAAAGTGGATCATATAATGGTACACAGCTCACCTTGCAGTCCAGGAATAAAGGTATGACCCTGCCTTGACAGTTAAGTGCTATTTTGAGAGAGCTAGAAGTGGTTATGTGTTACCTGTGAACAATGATTTCCTGACCAAGAATCCTGTGATGAAGGAGATTGTATTTGCATCATAGCATCAGATATTTTAGAAGAGAGGTGAAGCTTACGAGATATCCTATGCAAAGACACCTAAAGGCTGAACATTTGTCTCAGAACAAACTAAACCAGGTTAGCAATACTTTCTTTTGTTTAAATATGACAAAAACTCTCTTATCCTTCTCTCCTTTTTTTTTAGGGTTTTGTTTCCCACAGAAATCATTAAGTCAGTCTTTGATAATCCCAGACAAAACCAGAAGCAATAGTTCAAGCCCTTTTTTGTGTATTTTGAAAAATGAGATATAGCTTCACCATTAAAACTCTTAATTCTCTATCCAAATTCTAGTGAATTCTGTAGGATGTATAACTCGTAAATGTTCACAGCACATGAATGGTCTGCCACTGGAAAATGCATGGCTTGAACACAGCATAAACTGGCAATTGTAACATGATTAGATGCAAAGGAAAGGGAAGAATTTCTTATGACATGTCAAAGCTTCTTATAGCACAGTACCTTCACCTGTAATTGCCAGCCAGGATGTTACCACAGGGCCATGGGTTGTTATTTAAAAGGCTTATAAAGGTTTTTCTTTCCTAAAAATAATGATGAAATGAAACATTGTCATTGAAAAGCTTTTAAAAAACCAGTCTCCCATTCAACAGCAGTGACCGGCTTAAGGAATTGAAGAGGATGTGCATGATTAGCTAATCTCAGATGATATCCTAAATGACACTGTGTAGAGATTATGACTCTTGGATTTTTCTAAATGTGTATTTTAGTGATATATAAAGGTGCTAAAATGACAGCTTTGGAGGCTGAAGTCTCCTTTCTTCCCAGCAGTGGATGGAGGAGAGGATTATTCAGTCTTTGCTTCATTCAGGCTATTCTTCATCTGTCTCCTACAGCTGCTGTTCAGTTTCCAATCAGCCAAAGTTTGCAGTAAAGATTTCTTGGGAAACTTTAAAATTTAGATTAAAAGTGGAAGACCACTGATATCTTTTACCTAGGACACCCACTGTCAGTAGCTTTTCTTACTTGAATCCATGGTCTAGAAATCTAGAGGCAGAGACTCATTTTCTGATAATCAACTACATCGTTAAAATTAGCTTCACTATTTACCTGCTTCCTAGCTGAAAATGTACCTTACATACAAGGCCTTGAAGACAGGTCTTGGTGTGAAAGTGTGTTTGAGAAGAGAGTGGAAACTGTTTCAGAAGTGAAGAAGCTGATTTACATTTAAACAGACCCTTTCTTCAGAAAGGAAGTTTACCTGGGGTAAACCACTGGGTGGGAATGTCCTTTGAAAGGATGTTAATTGTACCTTGGTTCAAAGGACTCTTTGAAATTCCTGTAATACAATTATGCTAAGTTAGAGGAAGCTAAAGGATTGTGTATTGGCAAAAATGCAGTTAGGATCCCAGCAGAAGTCATGTGTCAGAAGTGCTATTGATGACAACATTGACACCTGCCTCTGACAACTTCAAAGTCTGTGCTCTTTGTATGAACCTAAGTTCACTGAGTTCAGCGAGGAAAAAAAAAGGACAAACCAAGACAGAGACACCGGTCCAGACCTTCAAGAAGTGTAAATGGAGCTATGCCACTTAACAACGGCAGATCAAAACCAAGATCACCACCTTTTAACGCAGAGGATACAATGACTGTGCTCTACCAAGGGAAGCCCAACATCTGTAGACTACAGCTGTTAGTCACAGACAGAAAGGGATCTCTCTGACTATCTGCTTTCTCCATGCTGGTGGGAAAAAAAATAATTAAAATTGCTCTGTGTCAGTTTCTGAGGAAAAATTGAGTGTAAAAGACAGTTTCCACCTTGGTTTCAAAGTGTTTCTGATGTCATCTGGGTGTGAGTTTCACCCTTGTGGGGGATCATGTTCAGACAGAGCAACGGCAGCTTTTGCATCTGTCCCACAGAGTCCTTCAGGAATAATGAATAAAGTCTGAACTGATAAATGCACCCAGAACTTAACCTCTGGGAATAAACCTCATTACTCTATGTATCACCCAGGGTTTTGTAAGCTACTGTTTAACAAAAATGTTTGTGTATTTTGAGTCTGCTGTGATAAATTCTCTGTTTTTAAACACAAATCAAATATTTAATTGCTGCTCTGTTCTGCCCAGTTCTGTGAAATGAAAAGCTAGAGCTGAAGAAATCTAACTATCTCCTAAGATCATCCCCCCTGTTTGGATTTGACTATGTATGTGGAATAAGAATGACTTAGCAGAAGTCCAAAGAATGGGAATATTAATAAAGGCTCTGTTAATCTTGGCAGGGGATTCCAGATTTTAAAAATAAGATGGGAAAGTGCTGTATTTTTCTACCCAAAGCACTTCTAACTATTTGGTTCAAAGTCTGCCCTGTCACAGAAGTTCTGTCTCTGAGTTCTGGTCCCTTGGTTTCCCTCTCCGTGCACCAACAGAAGTCTTCCCCAGTTTCTCATGTCGCTGAGGCACACAGCAATATCTAGGAGCTACAGAGCTCTTCTGGCATCCTTAGCAGAGATGCAGCCAGCCTGAGCCCTGAAATATTATGGCAACAAAGTCCTCACTGTCCAGTTTCAGTCTCTTACTGCTGATCTCAGTATTGAATTCTGTCCACAGCATGACTTGAGTTATGGGCTTCACATCTGAAAATTACCACTGTTTTCAGAATTTAGAATTTTACATGGAAAATGCCCACCCACCCTGGTAATGCAGTCTTACTGGGTACAGACTCCAGAGGTGCTTTTGATCTGTTGATCAAATGACTTCTCAGTGAAAAAGTCATATATAAAGCTGTTGAAGAGGAGAAAAAACACCCCGAATGCTATCATAGTGGAACTGAAAAATATGGAGTCATAGACTCCAGATGACAAAAATAGATTAATTTTTCATGTAGTGCCCTGTGGTTAATCCCCGTGCTCACAGTATACTTTATTTAGATTCACTGCAGAATTCTTCCTCTGATTTTTCTCCCTAAAATTAGCCTGTAGTGCTATGCTTCAGACTTCACAGCAGCCTAAAGGTATTTGTTTTAATTTATATATCTGAGTTTTGTTCTTTGTTCATTTATTTTAATCACTGTTGTTTTTCTTTCCCTTTGACTATCCAAAGATTTTTGTCCTGATACATCATCAGTTACTATTATCTAAACTGTTCTCCGCTGAATTCAGGTTCCCTAAAAATTCAAGCACAGCAATTTCATTTAAGAATTAAATGCAACTGCTGGATTAAACTATCTCAGAAGCAGAATGCACAGTTATAATTTCTATATAATGTTCAGAATGGCAATTCCAATCACCATGCTAATGCTCCAGTATCTTCTGAGAATTTTAAATGGAGCATTTTAAGATATAATTATTATTTTAAAGATTATGTAAATGTTATAAAATNATAAAATTATAAAATATTATAATACTGTGTTAGCCAGAGGTTTTTGGGTAAACATTGGAAATGCACTATTTCATAACGTGTTCAAAATGAAACCAAAATATTTCACCAGAGTATGTAAAAATATTTGGCTATTGAATCTTTAAAAATTAACATGATCAATGCCTAATGCAGGAAAAAATGGAATAGCCTATCCCACAATCTGCAGCTAACTTATCCATTTGTGTTTACTTACACAGTTATCACTTTTCTGCGTGCAATTACATTAATATTTTTAGATATTACATAGTCTGACATTTTGCTTCCATCTCTAGGAGGGCAGCTCTGCCCTCAGCTGAGTTTCTGCCAGCTAAAGATGGTCCTAGATAAATACATACAACCCTCAATTAGTATTAGTGGCATCCAGAAACAGATTGCAGTGTTGAAATACTTGAACTCCAAAGAGCTCTGTAGCTCATCTGATGTTAAGCAACATCCTAGCTTCCGTAGACATAGCATAGAGCTGAACAGCCTGGATAGCTGAAGGGTTAAATGCTGCTTCCTTTAGAGAACTGTGGTCTGGCACAACACTGCAGCTCCTAGAAGTTCAGGGCTATAAAATACAGGTGAAAACAGGAGTCTCTGGGTCATGGGACCAGGTCCTCATGAATGACATCATGCAATACCTTTTATAAACTGTCTAAATTCCAGCTTAAAATTGGTTATTTTCTTGATAACTACACTGTCAGAAGGCTGCTCCAGACTGTGACTCGTCCCAAGTTAGAAAACTTGTCATTTCAAATTTAATCTCTCATCAGTGAGTCACGGATTTGTCTTAAACTCCGTGCTGGCGTGTCTGGCATTGCAATGGCAGTAGGTTCACCTCTCCCCCAAGAAACACAGTGGTGGCTCCTCGAGCAGATGGATGAAAACCTTCTCAGTCTTGCTAGAACAGAGCGAACACAAAAACTTCTGGTCTGCCAGATGATCTCCCTAATCCAACTATTGGATCACACTCTGCATGAGATGAATCAGATCTTTGATGGCAAATAAAGACCTTGTCTGCATTGGTGTGATTGATGATCTCCTTTTCAGAAACTACCAACCTCTGAATGTGAGCCAGCACTCTAGGTACCCCACTGTTTCAGAGTTCAAAGACTGTAGAGGATGTGGCTTGTCTTGCAGAAAGGAGATTTAGAAAAGGAAGGTTAAGATTTCAAGTTTTTCTCTCCCTTTTTTGCTCAATACATTAAGTTTGCAAGTTCCACTCAGGCAAATCATAAAACTCCAGGAACACATTTTAGCAACAATGGATAACTTGTTGTAGACTTTTTCATATTCCTCTACCTCTACTTGAACTATTACTCCTGAGATGGGTGAACTTGTATTTGTTGTGTCAATATTGGTGAGCCAGGGTTGCCAGTTTTATACTCTGAACACAGAGAGTAACATCCCGTGAACAGAAGATGCACTTGAGAATCTTTCAGCCCTGGCAATCAAAGGTTTCCCCAACATTGCATCACTGAGGACAGAAAATTCATCAGTAGCTGACTTGCTGGGTTCCCAAAAGACCATTTCATTCCAAATGTAGGGTGTGATAGCTTTTGCTTTTAAACCTCTGTGCTAGGTAGTTAGTGTAAAAGATGATATAAAAGCAGTAGTTACTTATCTGGATTCCTTGGATTTCTCTGCAACTGTTTATAATGGGATAATCTGGTGCTCAGATAAATGTGAAAGACCCTTTTGCAGAAAGCAGTAGAAAGACAATTTATCTTCCTTTTTACTGATTACTTTTGCTTGATGCTAGGAAACAATTATTTTAAGTGGATTACTTCCAAAGAATAACTTAATTTGATAATAAAACAAATGCTACTTTCCCATTTATTGATGAATCAAGCAAGGTAATTGGATTTATTACTTCTGAATCTATGAGTAACCCTGTTTCCAAATCACATATGTGTTTCCTCCTCTGCTTTTATGTTCATCAGGAGATGACACTTATTTATTCCTTCTCTTTCTGGCAGAAATTCACTTTCTTTGAATCAGGACAGCAATGGTCTTATGCACTGCTTCAGAGCTCAAAATAGAGCTAATTTATACTTCTGCAGTATACATCCTTGCTGGGAAAAAAAGTGAGCTTCAGTCACTCCAAGGAGCTAAAAATACTACATAATTAAAATGGAACTGGCATTAATATCGGTAATAGGCACAGTAACGGTGGCGTAGATACAACAATGCTATGATGCTGGTTGATACTTCTTCATAGCAGCAGCCTGGAAGTTGAAAGGTCCCTGGAACACATATCCCAGCCTGGTATGTAGGAGATGCCTCTGATGGGCATATAGGGCTAATCTGGGGAGCAGCCATGCCAAGTGTAATTGATGCTTCTCCTCCCTCCGCTTTTTAGCTTGATACCACAAATCCACCATGCTGAATCTTTATAAGATTAGAGCTGATTTAAGACCTAATAAAATCACAGAAGATTTTTCAGCTAACTGAATTAGCAAAATTTTCACTTTTAGTAGTAATTAATCTTGTGGTAGTTTATGATCCTAAAGCATCTTTCACTTGGAGATCTCACATCAGTTTGCATTAGGTAAACTTTTTAGACTCCATATTTAAATACTTCATTTGTTTTACAGAGGTGATCTGCACCTACAGTGGTCTACCAGTATAGCTCTACCCACTGAAACCAAGATATTTCTGAAGTGGAAATGTGGCTTACATCAGAAAAAACTGTTCCTCTTTTGGTTCAGAGTAAAACCAGTTCCTTGAGGAACTATGTCTGCATATTGTTTTAAAGTGTGATTTCTTTTCATACCTCTGTTCAGATCAGTAATGCTAGCAAAACTTTTAAGAGTAGATCAAATCAGGATCAGAAAGTGCTAAAGAAGCTCAGTCAAAGTTGGATTATTTTCTTCCGTAAAGGGCAAATGACCCTTGTGCTCAAAATACATCACTTTATTGATGGGATTCATTGATCAGCATATGCCCTTGGTCCCATTGATAAAGATGCAAATCTGTTACATTCCCCAGCTGCATCACCTTTACTCTCTGCATCACTGTTGTCCTCCTGCCTGATAAACCATTGCTAAAAAACAGACTTCCAGAGCTGGAAGAGAACATTTTAGAACATCTATAGAGCCTGAACTGAATAACCAGCCTCTGTCATTTGGAACTATAACACAATTGCACCTGCTGAAAACCCCGCAGTTCTGCCAGCTATCATGGTTTTGCCATGGACCTGAAAATATTTAGACAGTTTTCCTGGTCTGCCAATGTCAGCCACGTTCTTTAATGGTGGTCAGCACTGAATGATCATGATTGACTTGGGAGTTTCCAGGAATTCCAGGCTACCAAGCCCCACTGTGGTTTACAGCTGAAACATTTCAATCCAACTTTTCCCTTTGTAGCTGCCACTCAAAACCAGTGCTGCACCTACAAAATAATATTTTTTTTTTTTTTTCAGATGAGACCAGAACGTGGTGTTTGAACTGAAATTACATTCTTGGGGAGCACAGGAGAGGGAAGAAGGAAATACATGTTATTTGTTAAGAAAAGCATGCTATGGGCTTTGTGGTACTCTGGGAAAGGTTGCTCCTTCTGAGTCTGCTCCAAGTCCCAAATCCCACATCCACATCATCCCATTTTCCTTTGTGCCTCCTTTCATGTAGTGAAAGCCAGATCTTTTGGACCAATCTAATATATTCTTTCCTCTTCAGCCCCTTCTGTCTCCCCCCATTGCTCCCAGAAAGGGAGGGGCTATTTCTGGCTATTACAGGGCATTGTAGGGCTTTCTCACATCACTTCCAATGCATTCCTCACCTCCCTTCACCCAGGAGGAATCTGCTGCGTTTGATTTCTGTCTCAGGTCACTTGTCTCATAGCTATGTGCCAGGTCAGTGCCAGTGAGTTGTCTTGTACGGCAGGGCTCTGTCATACAGGCTGCTGGGTCAAGTTTCACACGTTCAAAAGGAGTCGGTGTTAAGACAAAGAGAAACAGCACACATTTTAGTGCCAGTAATGGATAAACTACTGCATCAACTACACAGCGTGAATATCTTTATCCAGCTGTGTTTATATATTATTTTCATTAATTATGGGTGTTCCTGTCACTTGACACAAACGCAGACTTTTTTTTTCTGTTATGTTGCCTTTGTTCTTCCAAAGAATATTATCGCCCTTCATTAACTGTCCAGTGATATATCAGTTTTTAAAATAAATCCCAGAATGCAGCCCTGCAAACTACTATTCTTTGGATCATCACTTATGAAAGAAGATACCTTCTTCTGCCCACCACGAATTACAATAAAATTGCTCATAATCCCTCCTTTAAAGCCCCATGGTCAAATTTATTCCTGATATCGCAATGAAGAAAAGAGCATAATTGCACCATGGATGAACTTAGCCTCATGAGCTTAGATGTGCTTTGAAAGCTTTTAGATGTATGTGTATTTTATTTATAATTTTTTCATTTATTTTGCCTTTTTAATACCAGTGCTGTTTGGGGGCTGTATGAGTAAGATGAACTTTGTAAGACTGTCTGCAGCAGAACCCCAATAAAGCTAATGACATTTCAGGCTTTGCAGAGATCACACACAGTGTAGAACCAGCAAAACCCAGTTGTTTTTCAGAGATAGGCGTTCTGAGGGATCGGGAGCACTCGTTCGTGTATTGACTACAGGGAAGCTGTTTGAATTCAGACAAATGCATTTCACACAATTCATTTCAGGGCTGATTCATTTTATCTGCATGTCTCCTGTGCCAAGTGGGAACATTAGACCTCTTTAAAAAATGATGGGGGATAATAAATGCTCCAGGCATTTGTTTTGCTGAAATGAAGTAATGGCGGAGAAGCATATGGTGAAATATATTTTTAATTACTTTTCAACAATGTTAAATGTTTTTTCCTTATTCTCATATTTAATGTTCTTGATCAAGCTTGCTAAATAGGCAGCTCTTATGGAACATATGACTTTGTGCAATAACACGTGACTAATTTTATGAGCAATATTATACATCATTGTGTATCAGCAACATATTAGCTGTAGAACTTTGTTTATAATTCTTTGTGCCATCCAAGGAAACTGAGAGGAGTGGGAGGGGGGTGTTTTGTTCCTGTGTTATTGTTTCCTCTGAGCCCACAGCTCGCAACATCTTTGATTTTGTTTTCTTATATTTTTGTTTGTGCATGTAAAGCAGGAAATATTCTGCTCTTCTGTCAGACTAAACAAAAGGAAATCCACCTGGGACTGAGAGGAGACACCAGCTTCCTTTTTAACAACTTCACTTCTAAATCACCTTTCCATACCCTGCCTTCATCTCCCTCCTTGTAGCAGGGACTCCACACTAGAGCAAAGTGAACACAAACAAAGGACACCTATTCCCAGCCCTGCTAAAGAGAGGAAAGCTGCTGGTGCTTAAAGGCTAAAGCTGAGCTGAACATATTATGGCTACAGAAGCTGGCTGGGCTGCAGATCTACCTGTGCAAGGGAAAGATGAGCCCATAGCACAATGCCAGCAAGTAACAGCTAAGAAGCATCTTACATCACAGGAGGGTGGCAGGGGGAAATTAAGGTACAATGATCACCACTACTCTGTGCCTAATATCATCTTGTTGGGCTGTATACAAGTGTTCCTTCATCACAAAATAATAAAAAAATAAGTAAAAAAAAATGTTAATTTGCTGTCAACACTTACAGCAGGCGACCACACTCTCCCCTCACTTGTTACAGTGCTTGCACAAATTCTTCATTTTCTGCAGGCATCAGAGTCATCACCAGTGTGAGCAGAAGGACGCTGCTTGTAGCATGCCCTGGAGATCAACAGACCCAGGCTATTTCAGACCAGTGAGTCCTTTCCAGAGCTGAGAGCTCCTCACGGAGACTGCTCTGCAATTGTCACCTTCTTTTTCAGCTTGAGTGGCTCTTCTTCTTGCAGCCATGGCAGTATGGTAGAAAGGAGATGGGAGAGCTCTCCCGCATGTCCAGCGCTTGCTGTCTCACTGCTAGTGATTCAGAGGATTAAAGCAGCAGGATATAAAGCAACAGATGGGGATTTCGTTCATTCCATGTGCTTTGGAAACAGAAAAACAGACTCTAAGAAATATATCCATTGTTATTACTGTGACGTAGAGTGAATGTAGATTTCAGTTTGAGATGGGAGAGGGATGTCTCTGGTTCCAGGAAAGTGGGCACCACAGTGAAGAGAAACACTGGTGATGTTTTAGCCACATTATTCAAGAAAAAAAACCCCAGTTTGCAGCAAAGGTCAGCACATCAAAGATGTACAAGATACTCCCATTTGTCTCTTCCCCTTCTCCCAGCGTTCCAAGGCAGAGGAACAGAAGCCAGAGGGAGAGGCAGTGGGAGAGGTGAACCCCAAGAATGGCTCCTGTGATGAGGTGTAGGCCTCTCAGACCTGCCCCTGCCACTGGGAAACAAATACAAACAATAAAGAGAAGCAAGAAGTTGTTTGTGGGAGAAGGAAGGCCCTGGCAACTGGTAGTTTGGCTCCCGTGCTGCCTGAAGCTGCAGGGAGGGAGCTGCCCAGCTCTGAGGCTGCTCATATGATTTGGGGATTTTTCTGGTAGAAGAGGGAACTGCAGCCTTTCCACTCCTGATCAGTGGAGCAGCCTTGTGAGTGGATGGCAGAGAGGGAGGAGATTTCTCTTAGTTCCCTGTCTCCCCAGGTTGCTTATCCAAGAGGTCCTAGGGCAAGCCCAGTGCAAGGGATGAAGGAAACAGCCACCAGAAATGGCCTCATTCTTGTTTAAATGGATACCAAAGGGAAAGAAGAGTCCCAGGGAAGAGACTTTTTCTTCTGGGGTTCATAACCTGGGAGTGCTGTGGAGCTTCCAGAACCCAGATGTGATAGAGAAAGTAAAGATTTTTCAGAGTCTTTGCTTTTAATCTCCACAAGTGAAGAACTGGGTCATTGTGCCTGGCCAGAGACAGCAGTTCCCCTTGCACTGTAGCTTTGCGGACTGGCGATAACACTTCCTGTAAATCAAGACAGGCTGTAAAAAGTGACAAAAACTGTGCAGTTCATCCTGCCAGGAAACTGTTATCATGTATGTGGATTTTAATTTTTTTTTTATTTTTTAAGAAAAAACCCCAAACAATCATTTAATATCCACATCCCATTTTGTCAATCTTTCAAAACCCCTGACAGGGATGTGAACGTTGCTCAAGAGCTATTACAAGTCGTGACTATGATTTGTTCTTTCTGAAGAGGGTGATGTCTTTTTTGATGATTATATTTCCTTGGTCTATATTTATTCAAAAGGCACTTTTCAAACCTGAGAATTGTTTCCAAACAGTATGCATAAATGATTAGCACTGCTTTCAGTCGAGCAGTTTGATCCCTATTCCCTTCAGATGTTAGTCTAGATGTGAAGACAACACCCTACCTGGTGCAGAAAGAATAGTTCTTAACCCCCGTAGTGGCTGCAAGAATTGGAATGTTTGAAAGATAAAATCAGCCACGTCCTGTAGAATCAGTCAGAGCTCTGGGTTGTAAGATCCACCGGTGTACCCTTTGTGTGTGCTAAGGAGGTGGTGTGTACTAGGAGAACCCTGTGTAAGCGGCTAGTAAATATACCATGGCTTCAAACACACACGTCTCCTGCTTGGAGCTTCTTTCTGTTTCCTACAAGCAACTTTAAGTCTTACTTTGCAGCTGCTATGGCACAAATTATCTTCTAATTTTTTTATTTCAAAAGAAATTCCATGTATTTAATTGTTTAATGCCTCTCTAAAGAACTAGGGTGTTTTACACTAGTCTTGCCAGAAGGATATTTATCCCAGACATCTGCCTTTCAAAAGAAGGTTCTTTATAGTGACAGTAAGTGCTACAACTTCCTTTCCATCTAAGTGATGAGAACATTCCAGTTTGGATAAAATAGGTGTATATCTTTTCCTTTTTTGTAAATTTTTGTTTTTCTACTCCATTATTAGTGTCCTTCTCCATCTGAAAACTAGGAAAGGACAACTCTTCTTGAGAAAAGAATAGGTAACCACAAAGTGAAGGGTCAAACCTGAAGAATCATTGTGTTTTGATAGCACATGTTATGTATTGCACTCTGTATAGCTCTCCATACATTTGGATACTTTTTAGGTTAGCATTAACTGGAAAAAAAAATAGGGAACAGTTGTGAATTAGCACATGTTCCAGAAGAGGTATATGAGTAGAGGGCCTGATTTTTAAGCATGCAACCATAAGATGCATGTGAAATAAGCACAAACTAAGTTTATCTTTGTCAGCACTAGCAGCACTGTGGTCTGATAGCTTTTATATTCTTTGCTGGATTTTGACCAAAGTCTTCACCTCTGCAGATCTTTTTGTTGGAGTTGTTCTTTGTCCTCCTTCATCTGATCTAACACCTGTTTTCCAATTTAATATGCTTTTCTATCCTTTGGTTCTTGAATGACCTCTTTTCTTTTTACCTTTCCTGTTATTTAAAGCTACAACATGTATTAAGTCTCACAAAACAGGCTAAACACCAGTGATAGTCCAAACTCTCTCTGCATATGTGATTGGAGTAATGGGACAGAGGTTCTTCAGTTACTGCTGGGACATTTGTGTAAGGGGCAAGCATAATTTAAATAGGTGTTCTTCTGAAATACAGAACAGGAGCTGGCTTGTGTGTCCCCTGTTCAGTGATGACGTGTCTTTGGGCACATTTGATGCCTCAGTCCTTTCACATGCCATCTTGTGGCTGCAAAGCTGGAGGGAGGAAGCACATCCTGCAATTTTACCACAGGAGAGAAGATGGCAAATGTCTCAAATGAGAGAAATCACACAGTACTGTTATGCATGGAGATGGGGGATGGCACAGCTGGAATCACACACACAGCATCAGGTGGCACTAAAGTCTTTATCTGGGGCTGCTGTGAGGGTGGAATGAGACACTGACTTGACCCCTTCAGTCCCCTGGTATATCCATTCCTAGTCATTCAGGCTTCTCCTTCCTTTAATGCAACTGAAAATGTCCTTCAGAGGTCTGCTGTTTTTCTATTTAAAATGATTTGTAAATCTTTTCCTGAATTTGCTTGCATTAGCAGTGAGCTGAAAGCAGCAATGAGCTAGATCTGTGAGACAGACGGGGTAGAGTCTGTATAATGTGTACTCCACTAAAAAGAGTCCTTCTCTTCTAAAAGCAGTAACAGATTATGAGTTGTAATCTTGACGTTCCTAGATTGTCACTTCGGCTCTAACTAAAGCTAACTAAAGCTAGAAACTGAGGCCAGTTTGTACATGGGGTATGAATGTTAAAATAGACAGTAGCTGCTTTCACCTATTACTTTTGAATGGTTTTCTATTTAATTCCTGCTATTGTTTTTCAGCAGTTTTCTCATGGATCTTTTAGCTTTTTTTTTTGGGGGGAGGGGCGGGGGGGGTATGGAAATCTTGTTTTCTTCTGGCAAATTGACCTAAAGGCAGTGTTTGATTTCATGGGCCATGCTGTAAGATTGCCTGCTACTGCCCAGGTGAGGACTTCCTCTGAGTCAGAAATGCTTTTACAGTCAGCTAAAGAGGAACAAAAGAACACCCCCAGAACTGCGAATTTCAACACCTCTCCTGGCGCTGCATGCAAGGCAGTATCATCTTTGAAAGCATAATAATATTTCTAAAATCCAATTAAAGATCTTACTTTCAAGATATCTCATTTTCTGTTCCAAATAATCTGCAGTCTACAATATAAAGTTGTCATCCAGAAGAAAGCCTGAAATTAAAAGAAACATTATATGATCCTACCATCTATTATGCATCTTTTTATTTGTTGAAGGCTTGCTGTAGAATCTGCTTGTTTCCAAGGAATGAAAATTGCTTATTATCCTGGATAATGAAAGAGAATGTCGTCATCTATAATTGTTAGTTTAGGATACTTACTGTACCCTTCTATTATAGATGGGTTTGCATAAAAAAAGGTTCAGTAAAAGAAGCAGCTTTTAGAGATTCTCTTTAAAAAAGAGGGATTTGTTTGCAAGTGAAATTTATGCGTTTTTGACTGCAAAATGTATTGGAACGAGTTTCTTAATTGACAGATTGTAACTTGAATATGAATGCTATTTGCTGAATGTCACCCGTGAATATTAGTCTTTTTTTTTAAGAGTACAGAAGTGTGCTTCTAGATATACACCTAAGTATATAAATATATCCACCTGTCTATGTATGTCTGTGTGTGTAGGTGGATTGTATTGTATATGCACTTACTGCTTTTTATAACAGAGCGTTACAATGTCTAGGATTTTTTTTTTTAAGTCTATTCCTTGTTTTATTTCCCTTGATTAATCTCTTGCAAGATAATCTTTACAGGGTAAGAAAGTTTGCATTAACACCCTCTGCCTGAATATGACAGTTCTGTAAACAGCAGCTGTATGGGGTCAGTCATGAGATCTAGAAATCAAAGCTATATGGGCCTTAGGCAGAGCTCATGAGAAAAGCACTATGAGCTAGAAATGGAGTGCCAGACAGGCTGTATTTGATAAGTTGCATCAGGCTACACGTCACACTTCCTACAGCACCAGTACCTGACACACACACGAGTGCCTATAAGATAAAAAAAAGGGGGAAAAAAACCCAAAGCAAAGATAAATCTACTCCAGGAGGATATTAAAATCATTCAGCTAGAAGAACATTCTCAGAGGAAGAAATCTTTGTGCCTAAATGGTTAGAAAACCAGTTTAGACCTAACCCCCATGAACATCAGTATCAGAGCTGTTTGCTCTTCCCAGAGTTGAGGAAGTGAGTGCTAAAGCTGTGACTGCTGTCAGCCAGTAACAATTTATGCCTGCATGCAAGAGAAAAACACTCAGCACCGGAATGGTGAACCCAAAGAACTGTAAGATGAAGAAAATGAGAACTTTTCTAATAAGGAAAATCACAGTAAAAAAAAAGAGTTAGAATTGGCATGGGCAATCCGTGTGAGAGTTCATATAAAACTTGCCTCCTGCTATCAGTCTTGGATTTTTCATCCAAGCCAAGACAGGCTTCATCCATCTCCCTGACATGTCCTGCCAGGCTCAGGGTAACTCAGCCTCTGGTTTGGGTGTTGTTGCAGAGATGTCAGACTTGGGAAAGCAAGCTGCAGAATGGTTGCAGGTCATTTCTAAGCACATACGTGTGCAGCTCCCGCAGGGTCAGCAGGTAAACGTGACCCGTGGGCAGACAGGCAGAGGTGGGAGCCAGCTTTGGACCCCTACCAGCACCTAATTAAAATCCTCCTAAATTACAATAAAATTACAGTTTTGTAAAACAAACCAAAAGTAATGTGTTTACCACAGTGATAAGTATTTCATCTCTCTATTGCTTCTTTTCAAATTCTGACAGCTAATTGTGGAAAATGACTACAGCAAAATAAGTCTCTCTATTGGAGATAGTCCAGAGAAGGGCCACAAAGATGATCAGAGGGCTGCAGCACCTCTCCTGCGAGGACAGGCTGAGGGACTTGGGTCTGCTCAGCCTGGAAAAGAGAAGGCTCCAGGGAGACCTTATGGCAGCCTCCAGTACCCAAAGGGGACCTACAGGAAAGCTGGGGAGGGACTTGTTCTAAGGGCAGATGGTGATAGGACAAAGGGCAGTGGTTTTAAACTAGAGCAGGGTAGATATGGATTAGACAACAAGAGTAAATCCTTTACTCTCTGGTGAGACACTGGAATGGGTTACCCAGAGAAGTTGTGGATGCTCCATCCCTGGAAGTGTTTAAGACCAGGCTGGATGAGGCTTTGAGCAACTTGGTCTGGTGAAGGTGTCCTGCCCATGGCAGGAATTTCGAACTAGGTCATTTTTCAAGTCCCTTCCAACTGTGAAACTGTTTGTGGTAGTTCTCCAGGCATTTATGTGGGGCTTTCAATTTAAAAAGCTTGAAAAAACACTTGTGCTTTTCTGGGCTACACACATTGAACTTTATTCCCAATTCCAGCCTACCAAAGGTGAAAATCCTGAACCCCTCAAGCACACTGTAGCTCCTACTGTACTCAAATATCCTTGCATGCAATGCTGAGCTTTCCAGTTAATTTCCACCATTCCTCCCATACTTTATGGAGATCCTAAATCTTCGCTCTCATGGTGTGCAGGAAGGATGTGACTTTGTGAAGAGCGAGAAAGAAGATCCTCTGATATGGGAGTTGACAAGAATCTCTCTTTCTGCATCAGAACTTTGGGTCTCCATCTAATTAGGCTGTACATTGCTAGGAAGTAAGCCCCATGCTGTGCTTGCTTGCTTGCATCAAGTCAGACACACTCCAGCACAGCTCAGGTGCTTTGTGTAGCAGAGATGAAAACATTTTTGTTTTTTCCTGAGGTGGTGGGGGATGGTGGGGCAATGAAAGGAGTATTTTGATCCCATAATTCACCAGTCTTAAAGAAAAGCAGAGAAAATAATATTCCAGCATTTAAATTGTCAGAAGTTGAAAATCTTGAATACTTTTTATTTATAATGCCTCTGTTGTTTTATTAGGGGATTGAACAGGAGGGATCTTCTTTGTAGTGTGGCAGTGGCTATGAAATTGATGTTCAGGGAGAGGTAATCTTGACGGAATTTGTAACAACAGAATGTACATTCTCCTTCTGAAGCCGTTTGACACTATGAAAACTGGATGTTTTACCTGTGAAGATAGAAAAGGCTGTAATTTCAGGATAGTCCCAGCTCAGCAGTTGAATCTTCCAGTATTTCAGTCTGTAGTCTGTCTTCAGAACTGGAGTACTCAAACGAGTGGAAGGTGGTCTTCAAACATCTGGAAATTCTGGAATAAAAACCTTAACCTTTTCCATATATTTGACCATTGTTTCACTACCAGCTTACAGCTGTTGTCAGCTCTTTTGCTGGATATGTGTGTATGAGAAGGCCCTTTTTCTTTTACTTTTTTTTCCCCAAATGCTCACATGGTGCTGAGATTAAGGAAGGTCAAGAAATGCAACCCTTTGTAGCTTGCTCACACACATAAAATTTGCACGTGTCCACACAGGCTGCAAACGCAATGTGTACGTGGTTGAATCTGAACTCGAGTTCTTGGATCCCAAAGCCCCCACTGTGCCTGGCAGCTCCCCCCACGGCCCCCAGCGCCGGGTGGTCAGCGGTTCATGCAGGTGGCACACGTTTGGCTGGAGGTCTTCCTGAGCACTGCTGTGGCTCCAGAGCTGCAGGGAGCACCTGGAAGTCCCCTGGTTGGGCTGAGAGCTGGAAAGCAGCTGATCTTCTGGCTTTGTTCCTGCCAGGGGCTGATTGAGTTCCTCCTGCTGTCTGGGTGCTGACAGCTTGGAAATACCCACAGAGTTGGCCTTAAGGCTTCACAGAGATTACGAAACCCACCTCGCACCACTGCCACGTCCAGGGGAATTCTACCGGGCTCTGGGACACGGGAGGATTTATTATGATTAGGGATGCTCTGATACAGTTCATGACATTCAGTTGCCTTCAACCAGGCACCAAAGGGAGGGGAAGTTGGCTGAATCCCAATAGTGTGACTTATTTCAGAAGGAGAGGGTAGAAGTTTGGTTAAATCATCATTTATGGCACTGACAAGACGGTCCTGGCAGCATCAGCTGTCCCGGCCGACCTGATCTGAGCTGCTGGGGTCCAGGTCAGTAGGTCATCACTGACTATGAAAGAAGATCATTTCCACCTTAATGAGGCAAACATGGCTTATTTCCTCCTAACAGATGGCAGTGGACACGAGTCATACATCTGTCCGGGATGTATTTTTCTGAACCAAGTAATCTGGCCAGCAGTGTCCAGCAGCTCCACGCTCTTCCCCACAGTTCCAAAGTTTTCATGTGCTTTGTTACTCTGCCCATGTACTGTTATATCACATTTGGGAGGAAGAAAAGGGAACATATAGTGTTAAACAACATTTTTATCTCCATTTGGAAGGATCACATTGTTTCAAATCACAAAAGCACAAATGTGGAATCTGGTTGAAGTCCTTGTGATGCCTTTTGGCTCTTCAATTTTTATTTTTTTTTTCCTGGCAATACTCCAAACTGCTAAGGGAAGGGAAACAAAGGATGCTCAGACTCTTTGTATATTTATGGAGCTAATATGACTTTCAACAAGTTATTTGGAGAGTGCTGGACCTTTTGCTAATGGGTTTGTATCTTCTAGTTATTCATGAGCTCTGACTGGGATCTTTGCTGCAGTGATGGCAGTGTGGGTTTCTTGGTGCCCGATAAAGTGAGCTTACATGATGTAAGTGGTCCCACAGAGCATGCAGAGAGTTCCTCTCTGCTGCCTGTTCATGAGAAACTGGCAGGAAGTTATCTCTGAGGTTTCTACCTTTCTTTACAGCTGGGGTGAGCTGCGGGGTCCTAACATACGCGTTCACACTCGAAGCACAGTGGAACCTCTCGAGCCTTGCTCCCGGAGAGAGTCAGGCTAGGCTGATGTGATGATTCTAGGGCTGCAAGGAATTTCCTGACAGATTCAGAAGCAGGGTCTGTCTCCAATCTCTTTGATTTTAGAAGGTGATTTTACTTTTCATTTTAGAAGCTGCTTTCTGAAGGAAATAGTAGATTTTTTAAGAGAAAAAACAACTTGCTGGAAGTATCTTTTTACATTTTTTTTTAGCCTCTGGACAGCACCAAACAGGGGGATTTCCTAAGAAAGCAGGATTAGTCTGGGATATGGTATTAGCTCTTTCTTCCCTAAGCAACTTTGAGCACTATGAAGGATAGTGAAACACCTGCTGTCTTTCAGCCTCTATCAAAAGGGGATTGAGCTTTCCTTGAGCTTAGTTAGGTTACGTTAAGTTGAAACTAAAGTGAGGAACAAAACAAGAACCTTTACCATGAATTTGAGAAAGAGGATGAATCAAAATTCTATGTACATCCTTGGGAAGGTAATTTCAAGATCCTTGTATCCGTATTTCTAAGGAAATGCAGGTTATGTGGCCACAATGTGTTCTAGTGTTCTTCCCAATAGCTTTCAAACAAGCTGGTGATTTCAACCAGATTTGATGGGAAAATAAAAATCTGAAGGGTAATAGAGTAATTAGCAGCAATTATTCCATTTCTCACTGCTAAGTACATGTTTGTGGGTAAAACTTTCCCTCCGCCTCCCTTTCCAGTCTTAGACTGGCATGGTTGGTGAGGGAAATGCTTTTTAATAGCACCTCCAATCCCATTTTCCCCATTTTCTTGGAGCTGTAGGGCTGTGCCAGACCACTTCTCACAGGCAGTGAGCTTAGGCACTTCCATAAACATCAATTTCAAACAGTTGGAGTAATGTTGCAGATGTAACAGAGGAAAAGGAAAAAAGGAAAAAAGATTTTTATAAAATGCATTCAGTGACTTTTGTCTTTAAAAGATGACCCAGAGATTTATCAGCAGAAGCCAGATTACTTGTGGAGAAAATGCTGCGGAAGAATTAACTGAATGGATTGTTGTCTGCATGGATTCATCTGTTTTCTGGACAGACTGATACAGAGTGAAACACGGTCTAGAGGCAGTTCTGTCACAACTGATGCTATGCCAAGGCAAAGTGCAAGCTCTGTTGTTGAAAGGCACGTATATGTATACATAACTCTGTGTCATAGATCTGGCTAAGCTCCCTGGCTAGACATTGACCAGACACTAGAATGTGTGTGACTTAAACCCTGAAGCTTGAACAAAATCTGTATAGTTTTAGGATTAACGTCAGTCCTTGAGATTTGTCCTTGTTTGAGATTACCCTTTCCCAAATTTTAGCTTGCATGAGCATGCTGAGCTGCAACTCATTTCTCAGGTGCATGTGGAGCGGTAAACAAATTACCTTTATTCTCTGCTAAATAGAGCAAGAAAATCTTCAAATTTACCTAAAATAACAACTCCTCTTTATATTCCCAGTGTGAGTTTCTTTTCATCCTGTGACAACCTAAGCTGCTTGTGCAGTTCATGAGTTAACTCCTGTTTGGCTTGTCCCCAGGTAAGTCAATGATTCTCTTTTCAAGTACATACATCTCTTCTTTCTTCATTATGTCTCTGCTATTTGTTGTTGTTGCTTAATTATTTATTTATTTTAATCCCTGTCTTCTATATCTTTATTTTGCCTGTGCTAACTCTTCCTGGCTCCAAAATCCCTTTCCAGAGAGAGATGAGCCTCTTAAACTTCAGATTCTCACTGTCCCGAGTGTTTTCATCTCAGCAGATAACCATTAAGATTTAATTACTAACTGCTGCCTTGGTTCTGGAAAGGCTGTAGACCTTGGTCAGCAGTACATGTGCGTGGGGATATCCCAAAATACACCTGACTTCTTACTAACAGCTTCATAATACCAGCCAAAGCACAGACTTTCCTCTGCTGAAGGTGTAAAACACCACCTCCCAACACTGCCCTACAACGAAGCTATACAAACACACAGATTTTCTTCTTCCTCCAGCTCATTTGCTCAGCACTTAAGCACCAATTTAGAGTGACTGATCTGGTTTTAATCCAGATGGCTTGATCTAGCAGTCTCTCTCCCTCTCTCTAACCCCCTCCCTCCTCTCCTTCCCCTGCAATTTGTCTGCATTGTTTGGTTTTGTTTTACAACCCTTGGGCAGGACAAGTATTTTCTCTCTCCTTTACTGGATACCTGACATTTGTGCTGTCATTGTGTGCTGAGTCTTTCAAGTCACTCCCAGAGACATGGTGTTCAAAGGCAGCTCTGCTGGGAATAGCATGAGAGTCACTGATTGTCTCCTGATGTGGCATCACTCCTACAGGTAGCAGGTATTTTCCTGGCAGCTCGTCTTAAGCTTAGAGTAGAACAGTGTAACTGATAAGGGGTAAAGGTGTCTGCAATACATTAGTGAAGCTCTGGGAAAAAACCTACACAGCATTTGCCAAACTGCAGCTCTGCCCAGTACTGTAATCATGATATTGGTAATCTACTGGCACTTCTGAGAATTAAGAAAAAAAAATAAAATACAGCAAACCTGCTCACAATCTCAAGGTGTACGTGTGAAGATAATGAATATTATTACCCTCTCTTTAAAGACTGAGAGGCTGTGCATAAATGATTTACCTAGGGCCCCAAAGGAGCCCGTGTTTGACTAGGGAGCTGAACTTTAATTGTACCTGACTTTAATCCTATGTTCTGACTGTACCTCCCTCATTACCTACCTGTCCGTTTTCATTAGCACTCGTATCCATCTGACTCATTAATAAACCTGAGAGGGTGTTTTGTCATGGCTACTAAACATGAAACTTAATCGAGACCTAGACTTGAAATGTTTATTTGCCTCGAACACCCAGTGCCTGAAATGGCTGTCACTTCCACTGAGTGCCAGCTCCAGTCTGACATTAGCTATGACACAGTTAATGTTCACCATTAACCTCCGGTTATGGTCACAGAATCACAAGTGGGTGAACTACTGTGTTTTGAGAAACTACTACAGCTGGAAACTGCTGTCCCCAGAGGGGACAGTCCTGTGACAGTTTCAGTCAGTCCAAGCCAGCATGTCCATGGTTCTGCCCTTACTGGCAGCTCCTGAAAGATATTTGCTTTTATTTGAAAGGTCTGGTTTGATTCTCTGAACTGGCTCACTCTCCAGTCAGTCAAGAAATGGTGCTGGCACATCAGAGAGTGCAGGATCATTGTCTACTCTGGTTTAAACAACCTCAGCTGAGAGGCTGGTGGTTTCCCACGAGGGCTAGGAAGGCCTCAAGTCCTTGCCATGCAAAATAAAGCGAACTAACTTGAGCACCACTGAAAACTAGCTAGGGGTAGACAAGTGATCAGTGTCTGTCTCAAATGGAGAGCATTCAATTTGTGTAAGTAGCTACCTTGATGACCTGAGGTTGTCCCAGCCTGCCTACGCAACTGTGTTGGAATCGGAGACAGTGCCTGGAAAGGCACCAGCTCGTAGGGAAGCTAATGCCTGAGTTCCTCAAGGGATAGATTAAATTTTTGCCCTTGGTTATGGGTACCACAGGAGCAGACCTATCACTTACTCTGCCACCTCTGCAATGTAAATAATCTTTTTATTTTTTCCAAGAAGAAAGGGAAAAGAGGCTGGGGAAATAAATTCTCCAACTTACTTTGGAAGTTGTACCGGAGTCCTTGCCAATGGTTTGACACAGCAGACACCTGCAGCAGCTGCTGGTGAAGAAGGTCTCTCTTAAGACAGATGTATCCAGGAAGAATTATTTCAGCAGAACTGAAATCCTGAAAATGCAGAGAGAAAAAGGAATTAATTTTTATTTGCTGCAGAATATAATTTCAAGTTTGACTTGAATAGTTTATGAGTTTGGATCAGGTTTAGTTAAAGAGTTTTTGCAGAACAAAATAGGAAAATAGTGTTTACTTTTAATTTAAAGGAGTTTACCCTGTCTCTTCAGAAGCACTTTTTAATTCAACCCTCCTTTCTTATGTATTAGTGCCCTAACCTAGGGCTATTTCAGGTTTAGTTTAGGAGCTCTTGTTGCAGCTGTTCTATTTTGAATAACTAATTAAATATTGATTTGAACAGAAGTTCCTTAACCATCAGGCAATAAATTCAGTCTCTCTTCCTGCAGCTCATTTTTGTGACAAAAGACTCAGCTGGATTAGGGACCAAAGGAGTTTCGTAGCTGCATAGGAGCTTCATTCAGCCTCAAGTGTATCTTCTCACGACAGCTAAGGGGATCTAAGAAGTGACCAGCTGACCTTAAGAGCTCCTTCTACTCAACTTATCCCTTACACCAAAATCAAGGCTTATCTGCTGAGACTGTTCATGAAGTTGAACAACTAATTCTACCAAACCAACCATAAAAAGCCAATGACTTCTGGGATTTGCCTTAGTTTCTGGAATACAAGCCATATAAAGTTTTGGAAGTACCATAGCCTGTGCAAGGGAAGGAGATGATCTCATGGACTAAACCAGGTCATCAGCAGCTGTAACAGGTCTGTTGAAATTGTTGTGAAGCTGGATGTCAGGGAGCAGTGAGGCCAGATGTGCCATGGGGTGTAGAGAGCTGGGAGTAGGGATGACAGCACAATTTAAGTTGCCTTCACTGCCAAAGAAAACATGCAACCAAGGCAAACCTTCAGGCACAAGAAAGGTCTGTTGTGGAATTTAGCCTCTTACTCTGGATGGTTGCACCCACTACACATGTGCTTAATTTGACAATACGCAACACGCTCGTGTTTTCCATCAACAATATTGCCAAAGAGCCTTCATCTGCTTAGGAGAAAGCTATGTTAGAAACAAAACAAGGCAAAATAAACCAAAATAAACTGAATTAAAGCATAGGTGAGCACTTGCAAGAGATCACTTCCTTCCTCTGCCTCTGATGGTGTTTTCCAGCTCATGAAATGCACCACAGTACTAAGGTCGCTTTGCTTAAGTCACCTTCCATAATATTACAGAGTTAATGCAAAAGACTAATAATAACAGAGACTGATGATTCACAGAGGAATGTACCTTAGAGGGTACACAGAAACAAAGGTGCTTTCCTAGAATTGTGCTGAGGAAAAGTTTAATTTGACATATAAATCTATTACATAACTTAAATGCGCCACATTATCACCACTAACAGCAAAACCAGCTACAACAACTTTTACTGCCTCAAGTTTTCTCCGGCACTGCACAGTAATTATCTGACCTATCTCTAAGGTCACTGTGTACTATTGTCATAATTTCAGTTGTTTGAAACTACTGTAATTATTAAATGTATTACGGCTGCATAGTCCTTTTTAGTAGGGACTCTCAGAAAATAAAATCCCAGTGCATTTATGTCCTCAGTATCTCTAAAACTAACAGAATACCTTGGAGTTATGCTATTTTAATCCCCAAATCTGCCAGTGGATAGATTGAAAGCTCTAGTTTTAACTGTGTCTTGTAGTCCTGAAAAGTTTTTTTCCTCCTCTTATCAAGGCTGCAGAATGCACACAGCAGTAGATATGCTTGACGTTATCTGTAGGAGGATAAAAGCCCACACAGCAGCTACTCTGTGCTGGACAATTTTGAAGCTGTTGGGAACTGTTTCTGTCCTTTCAAAGTATTACCGCATGCACATCAGGGGCTGTGGTACTTTCTGGCCTAATTTAATCACTGTAATGTGGAAAATAATCTTTCAGACTACCACATAGCGTGGGATTTGAGTCTGGCACCCTTCAGTTTTGAATTTCAGTGCTCCACGACGCCATCACTTACAAAACCAGAACCCAAATATATAGAAAGAAACAGAAATGATTATCATAAATCAAAAACCTAAAAATGTGCGGGGGAAAAAAAAAAGAAAAAGGCAAGAAAAAAGCAAGTCTGTAATTGCTCAATATTAAGCTGAACATTCAAGATTTTGCCAGTGGAACTGATAATTTTTTTCTTTTCTACAGCCCATATAACAGGTAAAGTATTGTTAAACAGTTTCATGTGATAGCATCAAGGTATCTTTCGATTTGCCATTATTTCCACATCCTCCCCAATAAACAGAAATCCACAGTTACAGAGAATAAGACATTCATTGAAGAAAAAAAATAGAGCTCTATTAGCTAACCAGTGCTGAATAATATGTTGAAACCCAGTGTAGAAACATGGGTTGTATTTTAATGTGCATAAAGCTTTTAACTTGTGGAGTGGTATTTAAAAAACCATATTAATAAACAAGGTTTCTGTCATGGTATAAGCATAATCACAGTCTTTAACATTTTGTTAATGTAGTCAGCTGACTGCAGCTAGCATTCAGATGCCTGTGTGATGGATGACTTAGAAATGCTGTAGATGTTTCTTTCAGGCAATAGGCTGCACTCAGGGTCTTTTTAAGTATCTCTGTTAAAGGAAACACAGAGGTTGGCACTGACTCACTGCCACTGTAGTTAATTAGCTCACAGCCATTCCGAATGCTCACCTTGTCAATACAATGCTTCCTTTGGATGAAAACAGTTACATGGATGAAGAACAGTTGCATCCTCCAAAGTTTTCAGGCTATATGGGTCTAAAACCAGCTACAAAGCTTCTCTCTTTCATACAATTTGGCCATTATGATTGCAACAGATCTACTGCAGTGGGTCAGGACAGTTAGCTGCACAAATTCACCAAATGATGAGGAAATCTACTTATTACTAACACAGGCACATGGGGGACAGGCAGTAGCTGTAGATGCAAAGCAGAAAATTCAAAGTAGCTTTTAGAATTTCAAAGACTTGGAACAATGCTATCTGAGTTTAACGTTAACATCTATTTATACTACTGCTCACATGTTCCAGGGTGGGACAACTCCCACATGTTGTGGAAAAAGGTGACTGTGGGTGTGCTTCTAATTAGAGATATTCAGGTATATGTCTGGCTATGAATAGGCTAACTTTCCTTGAGGAAAAAATAGCCCCATTTTACATATATTTGGGCTGAAATAGAATAAGAAATGTTTAAGAATAAGGCTGTCGATTGCTTCACTGAAAACTGCATTTAATCAAGATGTTTCCACAGCTGAATTTGTCACAAAAGAGACCACTTCTCCTCCAACATTATCTTCTCGTGTCCCATTTCTTATCAAGCTAATTTCTGGTGATTCTGTCAGGAAATGCATATTCCTTTAGGCAGCATCTCTCAGCAGTGGTCAGCACATATCAAATCAGAGATGGAAAATAGAGACAGTTCACCTAAAACTAGAGCTGTAGGGTAAGAGGTATTTTGTATTCATTATACCAAGGTTGGGATTGTAACCGACACTTTATTAAAATGTAGTATTATTTTTTTTTGTTAAATTTCTATTCTAAGCAGAAAAAGGGAAGACAAATTAATTTAATTTATCCTAAATATTCAGTATTTTTTCCACTTGATAAACTGTGCTCATAAAATTAATGGAGATTCATCTCACTCCTAAAATTCTGCTTTTAAGTTTGGAATTATATATACTGTCACAGACTTGGAACCAAATTAAGAAACTTAGGCTGTTTTGATTCAGAAAAGAGGGTTTAATCAGAACTATTTTAAAGCTTCATCAAGAAAAATATGAATAGAATATTTAAAAATATTACACAATGATATCATAGTATTCTTATTACATCCTGATACAACATTATTCCCACTGTGCCTTGTAATTGCCATGTTATAAAACCACATGAAAACAAATAAAAACATACACAGATTAGCATTCAAATACTCAAAGGCCAAATTAATATTTTCCCAAAAGAATTTGGATTTGCTTTGACAACAAGACATTCTGAGGGGTTTTTATCAGCAGCATCTTTATGGTGCATTTGCAATGGCAAACTCCTTACCCTGGCTATGTCTACTGATGCAACACATGTTTGGGAAAGACAGCTAAGGAGAAACCAAATTGAGGCTTCATCCTGTCCCTAGAATTTCAGCTGATGATCGGCAGAGCACACACTGGAAGAGATTTAACCTGTGACTGCTGCTGTTTCAGAGCTCAGCCCTCCCCACAAAAGTTGAACAAGTAAATTTATGTCAATTTTGCTGTCAAAAAGACAACTTGGATTTTTTAACATATGCTAACAGAAGCATATTATTAAATATACATATAGTTATTAATAGCTGAGTTCTCAAAATAGCAAGGATACAGCTCATGGAGTTATATCTGGCACAATTTTTTCCCCTATGCAGTGTAACGTTCCAACTGGGTTAGGCTTGCTCATGTCTACATTATATATGTATATATATATCTCCAAATTATGGCAAAGTATTTGCATTCCAGCAGCATTACTTGAACAGTAAGTATTATTCAAGGTAAGAATATTGTCTAGCCCATATTGAAATATATAGCTAACTGTAAGATACATCTCCCCATCCTTTCCTTCTGAACTTCACATTTATGGTGGGAGAAACAAACAAAGGCATTTATTGCAGATGAGCTGTAAATCAAGGCCATGATCTAGATCTGTGGGGAAGGAGCTGTTTCTAGTTTTAAGTGTGAATAAATTAAGAGATCTCAGTACAACCCATGAATGCAACTTTTAAATTAATAAATGCCCTTTTTTTCTAGCTCTGCCTCACAAGTGTTTTAGAAATGGATCAGAATTCAGACCCAAACCCTTTCACCTCACAGGACTGAACACTAAGCAGATATTTACAGCCACTGCAGAGTACCTCCTGTCAGTGGTGTTTGAGTGTGGCTGGGACATAGCACTGACTCATCTCTATCAGTACTTGCTGGTTAGCCAGAAATCTGGTTGCTCTATGTTGGTACAGAAATTCACATACTTCCAACTGTCTGATTTGACTAAATCTTTGTTTCTGATTTCCCTTGATGAATTCCCACCTCCCACACAGGGAGTTATCACTGCCTTTGGTACAAAGGGCATGTCAGAGGCATGACCAGGAGAAGAAACCTGAATAAAAGCAAACTTTTTATGTTGATTTCAGCTGTTTAGGTCAGTGGTGGATGACCCAAGAAAAGGCTGCTCCAAGCTACTGCAGCAGCTGAGGGAGTTGTAAATATTTTCACACCAATCCCTCTTTCAGATGCAGAGAAAGAGCTGGGTAGGCTGAAAAAACGAATTAAAATTCAAGTGCGTTTAAGGAGGTTCAGAAAATCTTAGCTGAAGGAAAACTGCAAAAGTAGGACAGAAAGCTGAGGAGGTATTATCAAAAAGTGACACTATCATGGTTCCATACTGACTTAGACGAAGTAAAACCTTGGTTGATTCTGATGTCTGCAAAATAGCCAAACTCTCAGATTTGATGTAAAAACAAGTAGAAATATTCCTGTATGCAACTAGAGCAGTTATGATTTGAAGCTAAATACATACAGACATCCTCATACAATGTACATGCTGGCTGCTGTTAGCACTGGTGGTGCCTCACATCCTGGCCCCCATGAGAAGGGCATTGCGTAGTTTTGTTAGGGGACAAAACACAGGCCACATCTATCTTTGTGACAACTCCCAGCTGGCTTCCCTGCTAGTGACAGAAGTAATCAGCAGAAATAGATTTTTAGCTGTTTAATGCCTGTATACTGCAATGAGAATACATTTCCTGAAAGCCATACAATTTGTTATAACATTTTTGCGTTTTATATTTGATTTATTACTACCTGTTATTTACTATGGCTTCTTCTATTGTGAATACATTTGCACTGAAATACTGTGATCTGCCCTGTTTCCTCACCAGCTTCGAACTGAAGAATTGATACGTTCCATGGCAGAGCTGTCTGCCAGCTGTGGTACACAGTAAGGTAAAGGTCTGTTCACATTAAAGGTTTTCACCTGAAATCTTTGGGTGCAGGGAATGTACTTGTCAATTCAGACTTCCCTGCATGAGCAGAATAAATCAGTATAATTAAGTGGTTTGCAAATGACTGATGGAGAGACGGCCAAACAAGTGCAAAATGACAGATTACTTCTCAAAATGTGACCTGATACAGATAGACCACGTAAGGGTACGAGCACCTTGCACCATAAAAGGATGATAAGTGTGGCATACTAAACCTTCAGCAGTTTATTGTCTCCACCACAGACCACTTTGTAATTCCTTCACTTAAGCAGTCACCTTTGCTGGTGCTGGAAAAGTACAGAGCTTTACACTCTACATGTTCTTTGACTGGTGATAATGAAAGTGTATATTGTGCTATCTATACATAACAAGCACTTAAAGGTGAAATCATTTATGTATTGGCACTGCTTTGAAACCAGGAGTTCAAACCAGGTAGCTCTGTTTAAATGAAGGGAAAAGAAATCCTATCTAGAAAAGTTAAAGAGTTCAGCAGTGGAAAGGGCAAGAAAATAGAGAAATGTGCCCTTTAACTGTCCTTGTCCATTGCACAACAGACATTAAAAGATATGGATTTCTTTCTCTGAAAGATCTGATGGTTAAAAAGGACAATGTCAAGGCATTTTATATATACAGACAGGTTCACTAGTGTTCTCTGGTTGCTTTCTGCTACTCTAGTAATGCAAACCAGCCATAAACCCAGCCAGATTTACAGCTGCTTTGTTTGCTGGAGCAATGAAAAAGCGGCCAGGGTGTCCCAGGGAAAATGGCCCATATGCTGCGGCCTAGATTCTCAACAATGGGAACTTAAAACCACATTCAGGTGATTAAATAAGTGGCCTGCTTTTCTGAAGTGCTGAGCCTACTTATGTCCTACTGAGCCTTTAAAAAAGAAACTTGAGTTTCTTCTTTTCTGATGTGCGAGACTCTCCCCGCAGTGGCTGTGGGGTCAGGCTGCACCTGGGGGCTGAACCCTGCAGAGACTGGGGATGGGACGTGTAGGTGGAAGGACACGTCTGCACCTGGCAGGTGAGATGAGGAGCAAGGGAAGCCCTGCAGAGTCTGGCCAAGAGCTGGACGAGGTGCACCCCCACACCCAGGGACGATTAGATGATGGTGCACTCGGCACAGGAGACGTGATAGTCCTGATTCAGTGCTCAGCAGCCTGGAAAATCAGAATGCGCCTGTGTGAGCCTGAAGATGTTTTTACAAACGTAATTAATCCTAATAGAAAATACCTTGTTAACAGCATCTGGTCACTCCTTGAAAATTGGATAAGAAAATGCAACGCTACATCAACCTGCCTGTGCTTCTACTGAGCGTGTTTTCCAGCCATGCTCCTTATTGTATTGATCCTGTGAGGCTGACAAGTATTCCTCTTGATTCCAGAGAGAGCATGAAAGCTGTACCTTACTTAACAGAGGAAGAAAGAAATGGACATTGCAAATGCAGATAAAAACAAAACCAGAGAAGATGTTGGACCTCTTCCAAATTTGAAAGCCAGCCTTTAGGCAGAGGATGTAGAAGGGGTAAGAGCAAAGTAAAATGAATACAAAACAAAAAAACATGACAGTGGTGCTCCTTTAAAGTGATTGTTCATTAAAGGTTTTACTTTGGGAGTGCAGTGTACTGTGTTATTAGCTTTTGGGGGCACAACAGAAAGTTGGAGGCAGAGATGGTTCTCAAACAGATTCTTACAGCCAAATCAGAAAGGTTTGTTTCAAGATGAACTTCTTGCACTATTGAACTTCTCCTCCTACATCCTAAAGGACCAGAGCTGTCGCTTGTTTGGATCAGCACAGAACAACAGACTTCAGCTGAGTGCAGTTTATTTATATCAGCTGAAGATACGATTTTCTCTGCTCATTTTCCACTTTATATTAGTGACAATGGACCGATGATCTCAGCATTCTACAATTTAAGAAATGCAGCCTACACAGAGAGCTTAATTTTGCAGCCAGTCTTCCACTAGAAGCAGAAGATGTTAATTTAAATACCTTGATTTTTCTATGGATTTCTGAGGAAAGGCAGAATTTTTTTTCCTTTCCATTTAAAACTCATTTCTAATTTTCAACATCATAAAATAGTTTTTAACTGAAAAAGGAATATGTCCTCTTGATGTGACAAAATGCACTGTAATGAAGGAAGAAAACATAAGCACAAACCACTACAGCTGTAAATTCTAGGTTTCAAGTATGTCCTTTAGCTATGATTGTTCAAATAAGTCAAATGGTAATGCTTAATCTTCCTACGATGATCTGATAGACTGTAACTTAAAAAAATGGGTTTATCACACTATAGCCTGTCACTGAAGCAAAATCTGGTATGCTTGTTCTAATTCAGGAGGTTAAGATAAGGGCCATGGTGATTGTTGAAATAAATGCATTACAAAATTGAAATGATTCTTCACTGAAGATTTCCTGCAGCAATTTTTATGCTTAGCTGAGAAGTTTCAAAGAGGAATGAGATGAAAATTCAACTTGTAAGTGGAAAAGACCACAGTCAATCTTTAAATGAACGGATCCTAAAATAAACCCCACAACAAAACCCCTAAACTGACATCCCCACCCCAAACAAACCCCTCACACAGTCACTTCTTTCACAGGCTCTAAAAGCAGCATTCAGCAGCAGCTAAGTCTCAAATGATTCCCTCTAAAATACCTGGTCTGGGAAGTATGGATCTAAAATATTTTATCAGCTTCTGTTATAGCCAAGAATCCTCCTTCCACCTTTGCTTCGAAGACAGAGTAATGTGAGAGTGAGGGCCAGGGGAGGAAAACATTCTGCTGCTCCACATGTGCTCAGTCCCCTTACAGAGCATCCTCCAGGGGATTTTTCCATATGGTTTCTGACCTTAATCCAGTCCTTCCGAAGGCTTTCATCTGTAGCAGAATGGAGTATCACAAAATGTGTGTTCACCCTCAGGAGACATGGCAAAGGTTACCAGGCGTTATTGACCTGCAGTGCTATAATGTCCCTCAAGACTAACCTTTAAAGCTTTCAGTTCTGAGTAAAACAGACTAGCTGGATCTTTTCTATGTCTCTGGCAATACTGTAACTTTTCATAAAGCTATGTATAAAGAATACTGAAAAAGGGCAAGAGGAAATTGCCACCATCTCTGAGATAGGCCTGCAAGGTACACATGTGCTCCCCTTGCACAAATCTCTCCTTGTTGATAATCGGGTTGGTCAGGCCGGTATTGCCAACATCAATTTGATTTTGACAGTGGTAGGAAGGAACAAGCTGGCTATGTAGTGTCTTCACCCTTCCAGTTCAATAAACAGAATGAGGATTCACATACAGCTTTACCAGCCAATAGTTGGTAGATGTTGGCTAGCTATGTTGAACTCGATGGAGCTAAAAAGCTCTCTATTAGTCAACAATCTGGCCTCTCATTTAGAGGAACAGGAAAGATTTTATGCATTACTGAAGGGTTTTTAAAAATAAGAATGTGAATTATTTTGCAAAATTAGGAAAATTAAAAAAAAATCCAAAGTGGAGCATATTACAACACCTACCTTGTTTTCTACAGAAGTATATTTTTCAGGCCAGAGACACCCCATAAGTGGTCAAATGGTCTTCATCTCAGTTTAAAAGACACACAAGCAGGGGTTTCATTTTAAAATTAGACCAGACTCATAGTAGAATTTCACAAGAACATCTAAAACATTTAGAATTGCAACTGATAGAAATTTTCCACTTTGAATAGCCTGGCCTTGCAAATTCACAGAAATGGATCAGGGTATATGCCAGAGGAGGGCTACTGGGAAGGGCAAATCTATTCCAGTACTTTCTTCCTACAGTGCCAGTGCAGTTTAGTTATTTATAAAGCAGAAACTGGATTCCCCTTCATACTCCTATGTCTTTGTGTGCTAGTGACACTTGCAACAGCTCTGCTGGACTTGCTTCTCTCATCAACCACCAACTACTTTACAAGTTAGTGCACCAGCTCAGAATGTTAACCATAAAGCCCAAATCCTTTAGATATTTTATACCTAGAATGTTTTACAGAATATACTTTAGGTGTCCTCGACATAGCTAGAAATTATATCTACAGCAGTTTAGGAAAGACTTGACTACTTTCTGATTTTTTTACATCAAGATTTAAAAAACTCCAGGGGAAATAATGCCCAGAAAACCACAAAGAGACTCAAATAAGATAATATTAATAATAAGTCCAGTAGTGCCTGTCAATCTCTTTTCCAAATTTAATCAGAAATACTTGACCATGTAGAGAATTCCAAGTTAACCCCAAGTAGAGGGAATAAGAAGAAAAGGGTTTTTCATAGAAAACACCTGAGTACAGCTCTTTCGTATTAAAACTTCACCTTATGCTTTAGCACATTTTAACTATCGGAAAAGCCAGGAAATAAATCTGTGCTTTGAACTATGTGGTATATGTGAAGGAGTTTGGAAAGTCCCATCAGGTTCCTAACAGACAAATATCTGTATTGTGAAACTGCTACCTGTTGGGAAATTGAAGGACTGAAAAATGAAAAGGAGCAGATTAACTTCAAGTTTTCCCTTGGAAGACTCCTGTAGTAAAGACCTCCTGTAAGGATGTCTCCTGGAAGGCCTGATGGAGAGCAGCACTGTGTGCACACTGATGGCTCAGTGGCACAGGGTCATTGCAAATCCTAGTTTAGGAATCATGGTTTCACACTCAGGTATTACTTTAGCAAACTGCAGTTTTCTTCTTTTCCATTTCTGACTAAATATTCAGTACTTTTTTTTTTTTTTNCATTATTTAAGTAAATAGTGTAAGGGTATTTTTTATTGTTGTTAAACTGTTCAAATCTGTACTGCTAACATATTTTTTCCTTCCACTGCTCTGATTTTATACGTTCCAGTCATAGCAACTGCTTCTTCATTCAAAGCTGAACAACTTTCTTACCAAGTGACTAAGATGAGTGGATTTTTTTGGAAAGGAAGAAACCTCAACCTTTCCATACCTGCAGGTGTGGAGCACTAGTAATTCATCTTCTCACTTTTAGACCAGCAGCTTCTAGGTGGGGCTTTTACCTCATCAACACGAGAAAGGTAGAGGTATTATGATGTGATGAGACCCAGTCATAATTTATTTTAACCTGAGGCTCCCTGGTCTGGTGAGTCTGAAGTTTTGAAATAAGAGAGAGCAAAAGAACTCAGCAAACAAAACCATCACCACTACCAAAAGCAAATAGGAAGGATATTGAAACTAATGAGTGCAATAAAGGTTTACATTGGAAATGGTTCCTACCGAGTACCACCACTAAACAGGTAATTTTCAGCAGGCTAGCAGCTAGGTTACCTACCAAAGTGAAGATAGGTTATAAAGCCAGAAAGACTTGTTAATCCATTTTTCTATCTGGCAATACAGTCACATTGAACACCCTTCTCCCCTGTGATTGTTAACACTGGTAGGCAAAGAGCTGTTTTCTTACTACCCAAACCCACTATCCAAGACAAATGCTTCAATAATACAAGGAACTCTCCTTATTTCTGTATATATTGATGTTTACCTCATTGCAGGGGGAGTGATTTTATCAGGTGAGTTAGAGATGGCCCAAGATTCTCTTGAGAATGAAATTCCTTATTACAGTTAAGCAAACTCCAGGTCAGTTCAGAAATCAATCCATTAGCTGCGGAGTTGGGAAAAGGAAGAATCTGCAACAGGAGATGGCAGCTGCCTTTTAGAATAGAAATTGGGAAACACTCCTGAATATAACTGGTCAGAAACCAGCAGTCTGCAGCCTAAGTTCCTTGAGAACTGTTCAGCAGCAGAACAAGGTTTGTAGAGTGCCTTATGGTGACTGGAAACATGGCCCAGCCACTGCACGTGATCACTAAAAAACTTGCAGATACCTCGCCATCAATGCACAAGTGTGTCATGCTCGTTATTCCTGCTTCTTTACTTTTGTTTTGACTTTGAGAATGATGTGAGGATGCCTTCCAGCCCAGCTCCCAAACCTATGGAGTGGCACTCTCTGCAAAGCTAAAAGCATGGCCTCTGCCACTTCTCCAGATAAGCCCCTTGCTCAGGAGGTGACTAATAAAGTGCTGAGCTGTTCATCCACTCACATTGCTCCCTGCAGGTGAATGAATTATTTCCAAAAGGTTTCCAGATCTTCGACAGCATACTGAAAAACCTGCCTTGCAGGTCCAGTGTAAGAAACTGCTTCTTGTGTGGAAACCACCTTGTTTCTGGTTCCCTGTTTGGCTAAGGCAGTTAAGCACCCACTCCATTACATGCCACGGAGATGTCACATTATTGTCCAGACGAAAACTGATTGGCTCAAAACAGACTCCTCACATTCCACTCCATAAAGTCATTCTCAGAAAAAGTGTTAGGAGGAGAGGAATGTAAGTGTGAATCCCGTTGTGGTATGGACAGCTCTGACTCACGGGCATCAGTGTGAAAGAAACCTAGGAGTTAACCCCTTTGGCTATGGATGTTTGACTGGCTGATTTCTTCCTGAGGCAAGGGCATGAACTTTTGAGTCATATGTCTAAGGAACTTGATTCTCTCATATTTTACAGGGAGCACGGCTTATGGCTCTGGATTTTGGATGATACTTATGGGGACAGGTTCTTTAAAACAGTCATCATGTTGCCTAGTGTAGATATATCAATGGTTTTTGGTCAGACCCTCAGGGAACCAAAGGCTTAGGCAACTCTGACTTTGGTTGTCAATCAAAGGCAGTAGGAAGCACATTTAAGTCTGGAACAAATACTTCTGTGGCACTTTGGTGCTAAACCTGCACACGGGTTCTGCTTCTGTCATTACTGAAGCAAAACACAGTACCCTGTGTGTTAAAGGCTTTTCCCCAGGAAAGCTCAGAAGCTGGAGGAGTTCGTGGTGCCGCCTTCGCACAGCCGCATCTGCTCCAGTGTCGGATTCGTAACGGGCTGCACACCTGCAGGAGATATGTTCTGCAGGATCACACCTCCTTTGCAGTTTATCATTACATGAATATATGCAGCAAATGCACTCTTTTCTATAGCACACCACCCCCAGACTTTCATTTTTTTTCCCCATTTCATCATATCCCTGCTATGAATGTATGGGAAAAACGTCTGCTCTCCAAAGCAGGATGTGGTGATGCTTTTGACCTATGATTTCCAGGGACCATGGTTTGAGAAACTCTGGAATATGGAACATTCACATGCAGTTCCTGTGGTGTCCCTAGATAAAGCTTCTCTTTAATGTTTGATGATGCAATTTCCAAATAGTCCTTTAGTGGAAGATGGTGTTTGGATCTAATTTCATGTGAAGAATAGGGGGTCAGAGAGCTTGTACTGGAGTTTGTTCCGTTTCCACCCAAAGAAAATGAACCTAAAGTTCTCTGTAGAGTCTCTCTATCTCATCACAAGTGTATATTGTCGAAATCTCGCCTCTTCCTTGGTGAAAGATAATATATAAATGCAGTATTTCTGTTGCAATCACAGCATATATTTTTAAAAAGCACAGAACTAAGATACATTAGTGCAAAATCATTATTACTAGAGAAACATTTATTTTTAACGAGCCCTGAAGCCAATATAACAGCAATTACTGATTAATTCACTACCATAATAAAGTAATTTATTTATCATAATAAATTATCTCAGAATTAGAAAATAAAATATTACTTTAGTTACAGTCTGTCAGAAGGGGCAGATTTAAGCATTCTGCTTTATATGAAACATTGGAACAGAAAAACCAGGCAATTTAATATTAGATAATTAAGGGCCTTTTGAAAGCCAGCCACATTTGGAAGAAAGAAAAGAAAATGTAATTCTCAATGGAGCTGAGACTCCAACTTCCTCTCTAGAAACAAGAAAAAAGTCCAAACCAGAAAGATTGTTTTTTCCTTTTTTCATTGACGTGAAGAAAAAAACCAAGTGTGGATCCCAGATTCTAAGGATTAAGTTATAAAAAGCCCCTCAGACTGACCTCCAGTATTTTGGAAGAAAGCCCAGTGTGTAATGAGGGAGTAAGAGAAAGATGGAAAAAGCAATTTTTTTTTTTTTTTTTTAATATGCTTGCAGAGCCTTCAGGGACTTTATCTGGGAACGCTGGGTAAACAGCACGGTGGAATTCTGGTGGTAGGCTCTCCCTCACCACATGTCTAAATTATGCAACAAATGTTTGATTGGTGGCTTCTTTGTGCTGAAAAGTGCCTGATCATTTCATCCTCCTGGTAAAAGAGAACTTTACTTAAAGGGAAGTGAGGAAAAAACCCAACAGCACACAAAAACGTGGCAGCAAAAATCACCGTGAGAGAGTGAAGCATCCTCTCTAATATAAGCAACCCTGTGAATTGAAAGCAAAACTGTTCAGCTAGCTTGGGAATTCTGCTGCCTCTGTGGCAGAGAGAGTAAACAACTTCAGAAATGATTGTGTATTTCTGCTAATCACTTAGGCCATAAGATAACAGCTAAGTTGACATTTTGTGTGCAAGAAGTGAAACTGCTTACTCCTGTTCCCCATTTTCTGTCATTTTTGCAGAACAGTGACTGTCAGCAGTGTGCCCTGAGTGCAATAACGTTACAGCACATTGGCAAAAAGACAACCTTGAGACTTACGTGCCCCCAAATGCAAACCCTGTCTGAAATTTTCACGTTTTAACATGATAAATGTTACTATCTTCTCTGCGCATCATCCAGTAAGAGTGCAAAGAGTGCAAAAAAAACCCCAAACCTGGCAGCCGAAGGTTTCTTGGGCTTTCTTTTTTTTTTAGAAATATGCCCAGTACTTGTCCTTCAGGTTCCTTTCTTATCACACTTCAATTTGTAGTTCCATTGCTGCTGTTTAGTGGTAATGTCATGACTTGGTGTTAGAACTGGCTTTGTTATTAGAACCCATTTCCTCCTCCTCTCAATCCACAGATGTACGTTTCTGTTTTGCATCCAAAGATTGTTGCACTGCAATTTTGCTAATAAAATTAGTAATGAGCTCACGCTGTAATTTTCATTGATGATAATTGAAAATTGCTCAAAACAGGTCCCTTTTTGAGGAGATGTAAGTAGTGTTATCACTAAAGATGTGAAGAACCATTAATCTTGAGGTCAGACAAAAGTTTGCTCTTCACCGGGTGATGTAAAAACTCCCTCCCCCAGATACAGTGTAATATTGTTCCAGATCTTGGTCTTAATCATTCAGAAAAGGACTTACACCCCCTTCCTACACCCCATTCCTTTTTCTTTACTAAGAAATGCAGCGAGAGTGAAATGATCCATTCAAGGCTTGAAGGCAATATCACTCATAGTCTGTAACATTATTTTTCTGATATTTTGCTTTTTCTAAAGTTACAATTAGTTTTAATGCACTGAATCTATCACAAGTATCACTTTTCTCTAGAAAAAAGAATCAAAATGTTAAAAATTGCCTGCCTAATATGTATTTCATATTTCTGTCTGCACAGAAATAGATGCTATCAGTTATTACCTTGATTAATTTTACAGGCAAATGTGTGATTTTAATGCTGAAGAGAAGCTGTATATGATCTTCAGCCACCCATTCTACCTGTCCTGGTGGTGAACACCCACAGCATCTTTGAAAGAAGCACATCTAAAATAGGAACAGGTTTGTGTGGAAATCCTGACAGTCCACCCTTTCCCTAGTGAAGTTAGGGAGCTTTTGCCAAGGTGTGGGGGAAAGATTCGTCTGAGATCTTGCTGAATGTTTCCATCAATGATACAGAAAGTGTCAAATCACACAAGGAGTAAATATGGAAAGTATATTCAATTCAAGCGTTTTGGGAAGCAGAGAAAAAAAATACCTAGAGACATGATAAATAAGCTATATGGTGATAAAGGAGAGTAGAGGTGGATGTTTCCATAGGAACCAAGAGAAAAGGGATTTGTCTGTGTTCAGAATCACTTGCATGACATTTAGAAAGGGGTCAGCAAGTTTCTTGGTATGATTCTTCCCTTTCCTTCTGCTCTTGAAACTCTTCAGATATTTGTAAAGTAAAAAAGAAAGGTGGACAGGACTCATGACAAGGGAACTGCAAAGTTAATGCTGCCTAATTCACCTGAGGTCCTCTGTGATGTCAAGCATCTGTAAGGGCTAACAAATGCACAAGTGTATAAGCAGCTGATGAGTGTTAACGAGGCTACATGTGTCTGACACACATCCAGACAGGAAAATAATGTAATTTGTTTAGAGAACAGCACCAAAATGTTTCCAAAGGCCAGATACTCCAGAAGAAGGAGATACCTCATACTGAAAGACATCTGGGGCTGAAAGCAGGGAAAGAGCTGAGCAGGAGTCAGTGTTTCATTGCAGTGGCAATAAAAACAATGAGATCTCGTGTAGTGAATCAAAGGAACAATCGTTCTGAACAGCAGCACTGTTATTGTACCTCTCTGGTCAGATCACCCCTGGACTATTGCCTTCAGTTCTACTACCTGCAGCAAGGTACCAATAAATACAGGGTTATAATGAAGAAGGGGCTTAAAAGATGATGAACAATTAAAAGGTTCCTACCACTTTACTTCACCAAATGGCAAATATGTAAATGGATGAGCTGATATACAACAAATATAAGCATCGAGCAGGGTGAGGAAATGATCTAAACTTAGAGTGACATTATGGTTAAATAAATATAGGCTGCATATAAAAACACTGTATTTTTTTTTGATGGAAGTATTTTCCCCATGGGAATGTCATCATTTTCACAGCAAGCTTGGGGAAAACACTGGAGCACGTCTGTCAGAGAGCAATCATATAACAAGAGTTACAAGAATGCATTTAGTATGTTTTTCTTATTATCATTCTTACTATTCTATGAATCATACTCAGTTAAAAAAAACGATGGAGGGGTATAATGAGTTTCAGGAAAGAGGCAAAGGTGTACTTATATGCTCCTCATCAGGTTTGTAAATGATTGCAAGAATGAATTTCTTCATAATCAGGAATCAAAGGAAAAGTATGGAATGCAAAGTGTGAGGTAAAGGTCAGTGGGATGTAGGCCTGAGTGCTCAGAGTTCTGCCATGAAATCATAGGAGCTTGATCAAGTGACATTGAGTGGGACATCTCTTCAAGGAAATGCATTTTCCAGCAGTCCAGACTTATTTCCCTACAGCTCGAACATCTCTAGACCTCAGAGACAAGGTTTGTGGTAATGCTGCTTTCTTAAGGCCACACATCAAAGAACAGCTTTGCCTTGGGTTAACATTAAAAGTTAGTGAGAAGTAAAACATGAGACAGCCAGACCATCCAGTTTGGCATCTCTCCAGATCAGCAGTGGCATGAACACGGCCGGGCAAAAGCCAGCTGAGAGCCTGGATTAACTGGGGGAGTTCACTTCTGGATGAAACAGCAGCTGCTAGGCTTGTTAAAATGGGCTTCAAATTAATTCTTGACAAACTCGGATATCGTCTCAGGGCCCTTATTCTTTTGCCATCATGTTCTTCTGGAAATTCATCCTGGGATTTTGAAAATGAAACACAGTGTATCAGAAATTCAGTCATGTAAAAAGTCAAGAAATAAGCTAGTAAAGAAAATTCATACTGCCCTTACTGGCTTTGCCAATTGGTTTAAATGAGAGAATGATAGAGTTATATTTCCTTCACTGTCACTGTAGTTCTTTCTTTAGTTTTCTATAAGCCTGTTGTGGAAGACAGAATTTAAATGTCATGGATCATTGCCAACAGAAAAAAGAAACTTTTTTCGGGTGGGGGCAGAGAATGTCAATAGCTTGTTTGAGCATCGGATTCATTTTGCAGACACGCAACTCAATTCAAGGAGATTTGGTAGGGTGAGATAAACAAGTGTTGACAAAACGTAGAAAAGAAACAGACTTTCACATACTTATGGATGGTAGGTAAGCTGCTTCTCTGAAAGGAAGCACTTCAGAGGCTGCTCTGGTGCCAGGTTTAAGCTGCAGATTGCTATGTAGCTTGTCTGTGTTTCACTCCTTCCCTTGGGGTAGCCGTGGCTTCTCACCCCTCCCAAACGAAAGGCAAAAGGGCAGAAAAAAGAGGGGAGGGAACAACGTTTTTTTCTCTGGTTTTGGTGATGTCAAAAAGAGCTGATCGGAGTGTAGCAAGATCACTGGTTAATGTGAAAGCTATCCATACAGAAATCAAGACAGTCTGAAAATACATCTAAAGGAAAGCCCTTGATTTTAATGCTGCACATTAAGTGGAAAATTCAGCTCTCAAAAGTTTTTGAGAGTACTATTCTCTTCTACTTTTCTGCCAAGATATCCACACAAAATTCTGTGCTTCTAGGCTAAAAAAGAGTGCTCTGCTAAAAAAGACTGAAGGATGAGGCTCTTTGAGCTATTTTACTCCCTGATTTAGTAAATAGATTTTAATGGGATAATTTACATTATTAAAGCTAATCACATCATTAAAGCATTTGTCTGGAATAAGGCCCTATGCATTACTGAGAGCATCTTTTCCTGAACAGGAAACAAGATTAGGGCTTTGCAGAAAGAATTATCAGTTCTGATTCAGGGGATTTAATGTAATATTTCTTTCTCATTTTGAATTTGCTTACTTTAAAGTTAGATTTGTCATCTTCCTCAAAATTTTCTGCATACTTACTACATATGGATTCCCTACACAGGTACTAGAGCAGACTGTTAGTTAACCTTTAAGTTGAAATAACTTTTCCCATGTAGATTCTCAGGGCTTGACCAGTGGGATTGCAGAGTAGCTCAGTTCAGCTCAGTTGTACTAATCTACTCAGTTTGTACTCATGACAGTGGGATTTGTCTTCCCAAGTGGGAAAACAATGGGGGAAAGTTACTCCCTCTGTGTAGGTTTTCTGCTTGTATCAAGGCCAGTATGACACCAGTAATGCATAGGTTAAATGAATTGTAACCTGTCAGGGAATAGAAAAAAGGATACAAGTAACTTTTAATATATACATCCTGTGCACAATTTCTCATTGTATAGATTTTTGTATCCTTAGTTAAGCCCTTAAAAAACCTAAGGACAAGATCTATTGGTAGACATATGAGAAACCCTCTCTAAATTGTAAAGCATCTATGGCAAATAAACATAAAAATTAAGTGACTGAATGAAGAGAGAGTTTCCTATGTACTTTCAAAGTCCTCTGTGTACACAGATGGCTGTATGCACGTGCTGCTCACTAGAGGAAATAAGTTGTGTGTCCGTGAGAATCTATATACAACTCAACCTCTTCAAAATGAAGCTCTCCATGTGTAGCTAGTGTATTTCCCAAAGGACCAGCTATTAGGGTTTCTTAAATCCTCTTCAGAGTAGCAACATAATTCAGTCCAAACACTAATTCTCATGAATGGTGCTCTCTATATATTACGGTGTATTGCAACTGTTTCAGCTTGTCTGGGAAATAATAATATCCTGATCCCTATTTCTACATAGATTTTTCCATACGTTTTTGACCCAAGCAAAATAAAATAGAGTGAGGGGAAAAAATGTTTCAGGGCTTAACCTTCTGTCTGTGATTAATAGCCACCAGACACTTTATGTTGTCTGAGCAAAGCAGTACGAAAATGCTGACCGTAGTGTATATGCAATAAAAAACTCCATGCTGACACAATGCTAGACGAGAAAGGTGAAACAATTTCAGTCATCATGTTAACAAAAGCCTTCAGTTAAGTATGTTTTTAAGTTCTCATCCAACCTTTCTTGAGAAAACGAGTGGAAATGTAAGCAAGCAAACATTTATTGTGATTCTTCTAGCAGTAGGTTGGACTAAAGATGGTTCAGCTGCATGTGGTCCCTAAGCAGTGAAGGAAGGTGAAGGACTACACAGTAAACCCTAGGATATCCAGTGCCTACCCTCTGTTTGGATCCCAGGGACATCCATGCCCTTCAGCGAGCTTTCACCCAGGCTTTGTGCCATAAGGATCAAAAATAACCAGAGTGAAATCCACAAATCAACTCTGGGGTAAAACAAATGTCATCGGGAAAAGAATCAGGAACGACACATTCATAGGCTAACAGTCCGCCCATCATTTTCCTTACTCACTGGCCAGGAATGACAACCTCAAAAGATTTTGTTTCCATTTAGTTTGACAACAAACACATCCAATCTATAGTTACTGAAGCTGGTTATTTCAATAACAATTTACTAGCAGCATTAACGTGAATGCTTATTATTTTTAAATGCAAACCAATGCCTTTGTCACTAATTTTAGAACTAATTTTAATTTGAACTTGACATTAATATGAACATGACAATGCCACTTTGCCACTATGCATTGCCATCATTTATTTTTATTTTCTCATGGGAACTGACAGGATATGATTCATAATGACAATATTAATATAAGCCTATGAATAACAATAAGGTTTTATAATAATATTAACATACATAACATCATCTGTATTGAATCTGTCAACATTAATAACTGAGATTTTTTTCCCTATGTGATATACATTTTCATGTGTCTATAAATGTCTTCATTAATATACATTTATGATTACTATTAAGCTTATGCATAGTTTCTTTTATTATGCAAATGAGGGCTATAACATACTCTAAAGACAGTGATTCTCCATACATCACTTTTATCTTTAACAAGTCCTATAAAAAGCAAGTAGGTTAAAAACCCAGCCCCACTAGTTAAAATTGGTTTGTGTTCTTGAACTAAAAATGGTCACAGTAGAGGATGTCTATGAAGCTATTAATTACCTAGCTCTGTTTATCTCTACAAAATCTCTCAAAAAAGTAAACTATGCCAAAAAAAGTATTTTTCAGAAGTGACAAAAAATAATGAAAAGAAAGAAATGTACAGCTTGGAGTGGAAGTTTTATTTCTACACACATCCAGGTACAACTGGGAACAATAAGACAGTCACAAAGGTAGTACTACATGATGCACAGTTGTTGGAGGGCATATGGTACATTTCACTCTTAACTGAGACTTTTTCTATCCTTTTAGCACTTTATGTTAGAATCTTAACAAGATTTGTTAGTCCAGCTTGTTTTCTTTAAAGTATAGTTGCTAAAAATGCCAAGGAGGAAAACTAATGTCACAGCCATCTGTGAAAAGCACCAGAGCAATAAATGTGTTGAATTGTGATGAGATCTACACCAGTAATGATGGAGGTCTTCTGGGAAATCTTCATATGCTGTTGATCTTTGACTGAACTGGACCATCAAACACATCACTAGCATTACAGGGAAATAAAGCCTTTTCCCTCCATCTTCCTTCACCGTGTTTAAGGAGAAAAGCTCATCTGAAGAGATTAGTAAATAAACTACCTCAAGATGAGGATGACTGACATCTTTTAGCCTCAAAGAGTTTCTAAATTATCCCTCTGTTCTTCTGAGAGTACAATTAGATTAAATAGTCCCCATTGCCCGGGTTGTGATAAAAGCTACCTGGAGTGGAGGCTTTGTTTCAAAAAACTACTTCAGAATGTCCATGGGCAACTCATACATCCTTCTTGAGCCTCAGCCTGGGAGCCTTCCCGAAGAGGCAGGGAGGTGAGCTCATTGCTGGAATCCACACAGGTCACTAACACGGTCACACCTAACGCAGAATTCCTGAGGCTCCTTTCTCTAGCCCGTGCCATCACTCATTAGCAGATACATCTTGTCATCTATGATTAAAACTCTATCAATTAAAAATACTGTGTCAGGAGGTTAACTATGTGACTTATGTATTTGATTATGAGTGCCTTGAGAGAAGTGTTAGGCTGGATGCCTGTTTACACCAGAGGACATGTTCCCTTTTAACTCAGGAAAAAGAGTTTTAGGGAAAAGAGGAAGGACAGGCTGAGAGAATGCTGCTTTTTCTTGGAAATTACTGCAATGATCCTTTGTGGGTGAGCTTGAGCTGCTATGGGCAGGGGGAATCTCATGCTGGGAACTGGCCTGGCAACTACTGTTGCATACTGGGTACAAGGAGAGACCATGGAGAAGGACTGCTGCTCCTGGAATGGGCTCCCCAGACCTGCACTACAGCACTCTACGCCACCGGGCAACAAATCTCGTCTCTCCCCTTTGGTGGCAGCTGTCACAGCCAAATTCAACAGCCAGGTTCTGGCAGAAGTAAAGTTGGGAGTGGGATCATTTCCCACTCCTCCTGATCCATCTGCTGTTTAAACAGTGGCTTATGTGACTACGAGTGGCTTTCATGCCAGGGTCAAGTGTGGACAACTGTGATTCAGTTGCAGGAGATGCTGTATGCAGTTGCCACTACGGCTGGCTGCTGTCACAGCTGTGGACACTGCAGTTCAAGGCACTATTCCAGCAGTTACACAAAAACCCAACTGCCAGAAGTAAAATTACTCAACATGTTTAAAAAACCTCTCAAGAAATAAAAATTAAGAGCCTCTAGTGACTTTGCTTTTGGTCCTTTGAGGCCCACATAGCATAATAATGGGAACATCAGTCTTCCACCTGGGTTAGAACACAGTCTACCACATACCTTTAGATAAAGCTAGTCTAGATTTCATGCCATCTATTGTATTTAATTTCCTCTTGGTTCTGTGCACAAGATCTTTGGAGGGCAAAATCAACACAGAATTGACTACAGAGATGATTCATGTCCTGGTCAGTTCTTTCTAATCTGGGCTGAGTGGCATTATGCAAGAGAGAGATATGTTATATATATATATTTTTTTTTTTCCCCCTGAAGTACAGTTTTTATCATTGTTGCATTGGTTGGACTCCTTCTGCTAGGGTGCTGTGTTGTCTTCAGGAGTCTGCATGCTTGATCTGCTTCTGGAGGTGGCATTGGGGTTAACAGTAAAGGAAAATTATCTTTTCTTATGACCAAGAAAAGTTATCTCAAGCAAACCTCTCTGAAAATGTATTGACCTAGGCTGTTTGTTTTCAAATATTCAAGGAGAAAAATCCAAGAGCCCCCCTCAAACCTTCCTCAGAGCAGCATTTAAGAGTCCTGCTTTAAATCCACAAAGAAGAGTGAAAACACAATAATGTGTGTTGTGAAAAAAGTGTTAGGTATGAAGTAGTATGCAGAATATTAGATTAATCTCTTTGTTTGTAGTGTTTTACAGGTAGGCAAGTCTTGTTTCTGCAATATGGGGGGGGGTGGTTGAATTCCTGTGTTTCATTTTTATTTGAGATGCAAACTCTCCAGCTTTCCTAATACGTAGTAAGTCATGAATTCAGTTAAGAAAATAGCATTTATTTCAGAAATAGAATTCTTCATAGCATAATGGAAGCCTTTTATATCTCTGTTTTATCATAATATGGTACAAATCTTTCATTAGGTGTTTTTAAACTCCATATAATTATTCATTTGTTCACAACACCATTCTGATACCACCTATTGTACCACTGTAAATGTTGGGGATGTAGACATTTCCACAACATTTAGAAGTAACTCACTGATCAATGTTTGACTATTCTTGCTCTTTACTGAAACAACTAAACCTCAGAACTTTTCCACTGTGCTTCTAGCCTATCCTAAAGCCTACTGATAAGCAGTTTAATTGATTTCAATGGTCTGTAACTCTAAGACTTTATCAGAGGGGCTTAAAGCCGTGCATAAGCTGCAAATTATAGCTGACTTACTTAGTAAGTTGCTGGGAGTGTTAGAAAGGATGATGTTATCAAGATGAGATCAACATTTATAGCTGATGAAACATATTTAAAAATATTTGGAAATATTTCCTTTCTTTGGGTTCTGTTTAGTGAGTTCTTGCCACGTTAAGTTAATGCTTTGGATCTTGATTTTGCAGCCATTTATAAAAAGCAGGACCAAGTTAGTGGAGAGCAATCATTCTCTTCCCAGGAAAACTGGACAATTCTGTTAAAATATCAGCTGCAAAATATTCATGTTAACCTTTACATTGTCCCCTACTGGCTTCAGCATCATCATTAACTGAAGTGTGACTCACTTCCCTGAGGATAAATTGTTCCATTTAAGAGGCTACCTCAAGAACATGACCTGCACAAGTGGGGGAGAGGGCTGTGCAGTTTTGCAGATGCCTCTTAAAAAGTGGTATTGGAGCAGGTGATGCAAATAAGTGGAACATAATAACAAGGGTTATAACTCCATTAGGCCATCCTGCCCAGTTAATTACTCTTACTCCCATATACCCCATGGGATACCCATGTGAGTAAGTGATAGACAGAGGAACTGAAAAAGCATGAGAAAGCTGCAGATAGCTGAGCTGTCTGTTTGCTATGGGGAAGAGAGACACTCTGGGTTGTGCATATAAATTAAAGTGTTGGCTGGTCTTCTGCACTGTATTTGCTACTGTTAATCTTTCCCCTGAAATGTCTTTTCATGGCCTGTCTCCTTCAAGGAGGAACCTCATGATTTGCTGCAGTTTATCATCTTCCTGGCCATGCTGAAGAGCAGCATTAGATGTTTCAGTCTCAGGAGTTCATTGGCTCACATTAAAAACAATAATCTTTAGACCTAGAAAATGACTTTGAAATGAAGCAAATGTAGTAATATTTGTAGTAATGTGTGTTGCAATGTTTGCAGTAATGTTTGTAAATGAAAGAGATACAATCATCAGCTAGGTCTTCATGAACTGTTGTATACTCAGAGCAGCAGAAAAAGAAATGACCTCTGATAGTTAAGTCTGTGTAACACTGCAAACTGTGTAACTGATATCATTTAGGACCAGTTTCAATAAAAATACCACCCTTACCAGGGCTTCTGTGAACTCCTGGACATAGGTTCTACTGAATGTTGACTTTCATAGTTGCTTTAAATTATAGACTTAAACTAGAAAAGCACCATATTAACAGATGCCACTGTACTGCAGCACAAAAATTGGGCCAAAGTAGTGTTAGGCCTCTGATTTAAACAAAGAAAAAGAGGAGAGTTAAGGGAATAAATACCCAGGGTGACATTACAGCATACATTTTTCCAATCTGAACTGCCATGAAGGCAGAGTTTGTCTTAATAGCTATAATTATTTTGGAGACTTCCCTTCCAAAGGCAGTTCAGCTTCTCAAAAAAACCCCATTTCTTTTGTTTTTCTCTTTACCCTTACCCACATCTGTATGCTTATTGCCACTGCAATATTCAAATAATGAAAATCATGAATGTGATGTGTTGGGGAAGTGTTACATCCTCAGTTTTACATGTGGAGAACTGAATTCAAGGCAGAAGTAGGAGGAATTGACCACAGTTTCACCTAGAAAGTCTGTCGCACAGTAGGGAATAGAATGCAAGGCTTCTAAATCTAAGGTTAATTTCCTAACTTCTGACCCATCTAACCTCCATAATTAGTCTCCTTCCCCATGTCCCAGCTGAATGCACCTAAATATAACTCTTAATATATTGTGTTGATCGTCGGTCGGTTTGGTTTTCTAGTGGCTTCCTCCTATTGCTGTGGTTTTGTTCTGTATTTCTTTTATATGAAGTTTTCCTTTTTCTTAGGAGAAAGCGTTTAGAAAGCAAAGAAATAGATCAGCTGATTGCTACAATAGTCAGTTAGTGTTGATTCAAATTTTGACAAGAATGTGTACTACATAATTTTGAGATGTGACAAAAAGTAATAAGTGAGATAACACAATAGACATGAAATTCAGCTTTGTTTTTCAAATACGTAACTCTTAAATCATAATCTTCAATTAGGGAAGAAAAAAGAGGGAAGACAGAAAGTGTTCATTCATCTTTTTCTTCATCAGTTCTACTGGACAGGAAGACCTGGTAATGCATTAGTGTTGAAATTGCCAGTGCTGCCATCGTTAGCTGACCACATTCTTGCTTTCATTGTGTAAGAGACTGGTCTGAGAGACCCTCACTGGGACGGAAGAAGAAAATACCCTTTCTCAGATAGAATGAGGGCAAATCCAGTCCTCTTCAGCAGCTTGATGCACACGCCCCAGTTACGTCAAAGCAAAGCCTTAGTGAGATCAGTAGGGAGAGAGTTTCTGAAGCCATCTATATCACCGTCTTAAAAGGTTAATGTTCTTCCTGACTAAGAGGTCCAAAATTAATTCCACAAGCAGGTTTGCTGAGCAGTCCCCTTTGAACCCCCATGACCACAGTGTCATACAGGAAGTACTTTACCCTGTACTTTAGTTTTTTCTGTCAATCTCAGTCCTGACTTCAAGTATTCAAAGTTTTAGCAATCATAATATATCCAAAAGTGACAAAGTTTTTGCAGTTAAGCTGAGCTGACTTTCAAAGCTATGAGCTGTTTGATCTCCTAAAGATCTGAGAGCATTTTGCAGTTTACACTTGCACAGAGGTGTTTCAAAAGAGATATGATCATCTTCATAAAAAATCACAATGTTATTTTTAAAAATAGACAAAGCAGTTATTTTTGTGATTTTTTTTTTTTCCCCAGAAATTCCCAAAGGTTTATGAAACAAAGGACCCAAGAGGCAGTAACTTTGAAAGAACACGAGCACTCATGGAAACTTTATATTCATATTATTTCTTTCTCATGTAAAAGTGGAAGTATTCCATGAAACTGTAGGAATCTGTAGCTCTGTGCTGTTTCTGGATTGTATTTTTGTCATCTTCAGTGGAAGGAAATACATATAAAGCCTAAGGGGCAAGAACTAACTGGTAACAGAAAGATTGCATATGAAGAGGAAATACTGAAAATTCTTCAGATCTTTATTTTATGTGTGACGTATGATTTTTGGAACAATCTCTGTATCTTTTAAGCAAACAGAAGTCATAATCAAGGGGAAAAAAATGAGCTGAAACTACTTTTATAAGTCACAAGTCTTTTTTTCTGAGTAATTTATGTTTTTCATGAATAATCTAAATTACCTGAACTCATCAACTGAGGTTATGATACCCACTTTTGGAGATAATTGAACTTAGCTGAACCATCAGACATTAAATTTCCACTTAACTAATTGTTTTAATTGAGTTATTTTTCACCAAAAGAATAAGCCGGTCAGTCAGTTATACCTGGAATATCCAACATGGGAAGAAGATACATTCTTAGACATTCTCCACACACTGGTTTTCTTCTTTAGAAGGGAAGGAATGCAACATTAAAAAAAAATAATCAAAATGAATTAGCAAGACTCTGCAGTTGGCAATAGCTTCCTATTGTTTTGCCAAAAGAATGTTGAGGATGGTGGCTACACTTGAAACGAATACTGTGATTTATTTTTAGAGGCTATGTTATTCAGTGTGATGTTTAGCTGCCTTTTCATCATCCCTGTCCATACATCCACTGAGAGCACGAGCTGCCAGGCACCGCTTATGATTGTTTGGTGTTTCCTGCAGGTATACTGTGTGGATTCCTTTGAGATATGCAATACAAATCTTTCCTTAAGCATGTGTGACCCAAAACTGAAACCCCCCCAAACCCCAAACTACCCCTCCTAACTTCTCCAACAACCATCATGAAAGAAGCTCTCCAGCTCCCTTATCTCATTACTACACCTGACGGCTCTGCCCATCTCTCTCCAGAGCCCTGACAGTGTCCAAAACGACTGCTGTAGGCAGCGTGGTTGGCTATTGTTCCACGTGAAATATGGACAGAATGGAATGGTCTTTGTTCCAGTATCATATTTTTCTTTACTACAAGCTATTGTCTGCTTGAATGTATGTTTGATGAAATTTGAGAGCCTTATTCTTTTCTGAACTAAGTACTGTTTTACTTACATAAAACTATTAAACAATATATGATGATTAATGAATTTACATATACAAAACACATATAAGATGATAAGATTTAAAAAATGCCAATAGCAAGACTGTCTGAAGAAATATGAGTTTTTTTCTGCATTAAATCCAAAACTTAGGTTGTGTCTTTCTGTCATGTTGAACCAAAATCTGTGGCTACAGAAGTCTGACCACCATTAGCCAGATGAGTTTGTATCTGGCCCTTGCACAGTGTGGGTGAATAATACCCAGGTACCTACACATCCTTTTGTGTTTCATTGTTGTTTATATCTGCATTCAGCCCTTTAAAAATCTAGATGCACATTATATTTTGCTAGCAATTTTTCTTCTGTGCTTCTTTTGGATATGCTCATAATGACCCAAGTCCAAATATAGTCAAGCAACTCAGTTCCAACTTCCCATCTATCTCCTGGAATGAAGAAGATAATGCTTTATACTCCCACAACATCCGATGCAGTGTGAGTTCTCTGAGGAAAAAGAAGACAGCCAGCAAGGGGAGGGAAAGCAAACTGAAGAGGGTGATCTGAGCCAGAACTCCCACCTCCCCAAGGAATCCTCCAGCCAACAGTGAAGCTTTCCCAACATGCCACTGTAATATTCACAAGTGCAGCAGATGCTGGGAGATGTTAGAACTGCTTCATTTTTGTTTCTTACTTAAATGCAGTGTGCTGTGCTGTGCCCTCTATCTTTAGAGCTGGGAGGAAGGTTACCCGACTGCTTTTTCCTGAATATTTTGAGGCAGGCTGAAACCTCCTGTGAATGCAGGGTAGAAGGCTGCACTTTCTCACCAGAACAGAGGCAGGCCTGTCTCTCTAAGCAAATAATGGAGCCCAGGGTAGCAATGAAGCAGTTGGCACTAAGGACACAGCATTCACACTGTCCACATGGCATGGAACTGCTCTGGATGACCTCTAGTCTCGTCCTGTGGATTGAATGTCCTTTGGTGTTTGGAATCCAACGGGCACATTCATGGAGAACTTCAGGTGTATTCCCAAAGAGAATTCACTCAGGTGCTCCAAGGCAGCAACTTCATACACTCCTGCCCTGAATTAGAAAAACCCAAACAATGGAGATACACACTTCAAATCCTGGAAGGCAGAATGGGTCTATGAAGGAGAAACCCAAGAGGAAGAGACGTGTTCGTATGAGTCCCTACCTCCTTGAAGGCCCAAGTACAGGGAGCCAACATGCAGCAAGGGAGCAGAAGCAGAGCTTATCTCCAAAGATATGGAAATAAAGATCCCATTTTAGGAACACAGAAGGGTCTGCATAGAGCTGGCCTGATGAAAGAAACCACTCGGAGTTGCTGTAATGGAAAGAAGGACTGGCTGAAAAGAGCCACTATGCTAGGATCTAGTGGACAGCTGGTAGATCTGTCTTCACACCTTTTATTTAACTGCTTCATTCCCATCAGATATAAATTTCAATATTGATATACCTGGTATTTTCTAGTTCCTTCTGTGTTAGAATAAAAATCAATTGTTTAAATGGGAAGTCTGATGTGCCTTTTTCTGTTTTCAAAGGCCCATGGGCTATGGTTTCTGAATCTGTCAGGTTAAAGAAATAGTTTGAGATGTGTTCGGTCTGCTGTCATTTTGTTTAGCTTATGCTGCTTTTTGTCCCCCTGACTTCAGTAAAAGAACTAGCAGGAACAAGACAGATTTTGTGGAATATTTCTCTGTCATGTTTTACACATGATTTCCTCCACAGGTTTTCCACTAGAAAAAGGGACATTCAGTCTGGTCCACAGTTTTCATCCAATCTCCATTGGAACAAAATTCTCTGGCAAAAAATATCATCTTGTTTGAATGAGGGAAAATGAAAAGTGACTTAAGATTTATTTTTACATTTTAAACAAATATTTTAAGCTGCTGTGCTCTTTTCTGTTTTAACAGTGATTGTATTCAGTTTATCATTCCAGACGTTTCTTCCTGCAAACTCCCTCACCAGGTTTTGAAAACACTTTTTTCTTATGGGAGAAATATTTCACACAACCTCCCCCTTTGTCTGAAAAGCAGAGTCATGTGGGAACTGATTGCTATTCACTGGAAGGATATTTTCCCTGAGAATTAATATAGCTTTATTTAATTTATGACATCACATAACATGATAAATTAGGAATTAAAAATATCATTATTTGGTGTGTGAATGCTTGTCATCCATTCTGATAGCAAATTTATTCTGAAGCTTTTGGAAAAAGGCTTCCAGCAGCACACGGTAACATCATTAGTAGCAGAAGTTCAGAAAAGTCCAAACATTTGCAAATGGCCAATCCTACATTTGTCTGACTGATGTAATTTACTAGATTTTAATATATATTGTATTCTACACAAAGAAAAATAGAATGAAATGTCTGAAACCCAAATAAGTCTTCTGCAGAGTGCAGGATTTAAATATGACACATGCATTGCCCATCAGCTCTAGCAGGGAAGGAGGTTGGGATCCATCTCCCAGCACTCAATCAAGAAGCACATTTACAAATTGCTAATTTGCATATCTGTCCCAGCATGCAATTTTAAATCTTTATTCAATGGTTTCTTATAATTTTCTATTGCACATTTGTTTGCTTCTGAGTGCAGCCAGAGATGAAAAGACATCCTGCATGCACCTAAGTGTATGTCTACAGAGAGCCTCTAGACTTAGGGAAAAAACCATGAGAGTATTTTCTCCTGTTATTTTAGCATTTCCAATCCTGATTTCAGTAGAAATGATGAAGCGACGAGCCAGAAAGAATAACACAAAGGTAATTAGAATCCTTTGTATCCTAGACTGCCTGAATTTGTTTGCCTGAAGTTTCGGTCAAAGATTTGTGCTTTTTCTTGCTTAATCTGAACTGATTCACCCATTCCGGTGAACGCAAGCATAGATTTTCCTTTTCTGTAAGGTTCTTGACTGACTGTAATCCGAGGAAATGAAAAAGGAATGAAATGACTTTTACATTTGCTGTGGGACAGTACTTGGCTGAAATTCTTTCTTTGGTACTCAGTTTTTAAACAAAGAAGCCTGAGAGCAGCTTCCAGCTTATTCAGCATTATGCATAAACTGAATCAACAGCACCTCTAGGTTGAGTTTCTGGCTGTGCTGCTCGACTCAAAAACCTCACACTGCATCTGATTTTCTCTTTTTACTGATTATAGCTGTTATGCTTTTTGTTTAACCTAGGCTAGCTTTTCAGTTATGGGGAAAGCAAATAAAAGTAGGGGGCAAAGATCCAGCACTACATAGCCATCATAAATTCCAGTAATATGAACCAGATAAATATGGCTCAGAAAACCATGGGGAAACTAATGGTGATTTTGCCTTTAATATGCTTTGCAGAACTTTAAGAGCAGCCAGTTTAGCTTGTTGTTCATTTCAGAAAGGAAAGGTGAAAAGTGATTAGAGCTATGGCTAGTTTGGGTGGTCTATATATGGCTACAAGTCAGCCTCTGTCTACCTTATTCACAAGAACAGCTATTCGTGGTGAGGGAGCTGTGTATGAGACAGAGAGACAGCTGCAAAGAAAGAAAAAGCAATAGTAAAGGGAAAAGCTTACTCAGAGGTTTCTGCCAGGGGAAAAAAACAAAAAATGAGGAAAGGGCAAGCTGGAGGAGATTCTGAGAGTAACCTGCCAGTGCCCAAGGCTGAGCATCTAAAGTAAAATACCTTCACTGTAAACAGAGTTTGATGCTTATTCTGGTGTGAATCACGTGAATTGCACCAGTGTCTGGGAGAAGGCTGCTTGTTTTCTTCACTGAAATTTAAAGACTGAGCTGGTTTAGAGGTGAGGGGAGAGAATAGGGTGGAAGAAAGCATATGAAAGAGAAATTAAGCCCTGGGAAGTTTGCTGGGGTGATACGTACCCAAACAAACACCTAGAAGATCTTTGGTGGTAACGAGAGTTTGACACTGCAAAAGGCTTTAGCATCTCTCTCTAAGACACCCATTCAGCTAAGTATCTGAGAGTCACAGGTAGAGCCATGTAAAATGGGGACAATTTCCAGAGTTAAATGCATGCATGTGTTTAGGTAGCTTGCACTCCATCTCTGTATGCCATTCTAAGTGCCATTTGTAAATTTGGGACTCTTAGGAAAAAACACATCAAATGTGCTAAAAACTCAGATAAAATAAAGATTATTGAAGAAAAGAATGTTCTTCTGGTAGACATCAGAGCCATATAAATGTAGCCCTTGAGTACAGGAGAAAAGAGAATGATCAATACAGCAGTTTCTGCAATGACAGTTCGGTGAAAACTTGAAAATATTTATTAGATGTGTATTGCTGTTGTCTTAAGTGGATTATCAGAAGCAGCACATAACATGCCATTAATTTATTCTGTATAATGATTGTTTAAGCAATATGTTTGTGAATTGGTCCTGGCTGCTTAACAAACAACAGGTTAGATTGCTAATAGGTAGCAGAAAGTATGCTTTTTTAAAGACCCCAAGTAAGCCAAAGGAAGCAGGTTAGAGAGAGGAAAAGGTTTTAAAATGAAATGTGTCAGCCGTCTGCAAATCTTTCAAATTTTCAAATCATTCCCAAAGCAAAGACTGCTACATTTTTTTTTTCTTTTCTTTGGTTTTAATCTTTTCCCCTTCACTGTTTTAACAGAAACATTCAGGTTCATACAAGCAGTCAGTTCTGGTCCCATCCATGTAGAACAGGAAGACAGGATTTCTTATCAAGAAACAGCTAATACCATAAATATACTTCTCAGATACACAACCTTGAAAAAACCCAGCAATCTAACACACTGTAAAGGGAGGCAAAGCAGCATTTTAACAGCAGCCTTATTTCTGCCTCTGTTCCAGCAGTGCTGTGTTCCCTATCAGCTATAAACAAACCCTCTTTTTGCAGGTGTAGTAATGGAGTGCTCCCATTTCACCTTTGATTACCACCAAGGAATCTGAAGAAACATAGGCCTGCTTTGAAGAAGGGGGAAAACAATCCAAGGTGGAAAGCAATCTATAGCCTTGATTATGGATTCACTTGGTTCCTATATATATACACTGAAACATACCCCAGAAAACACGGAAACCAGCACAACACACAGAATTTTAACACAGTCTCAGTTACCTTTACTTTTACACTTGTTGCTTAGGGCTAAACAGAATCCTAAGAGGCTGACTAGTTTGCTAGAAACTATGCCATAAAAATCACTGGGCTTTTTTTTCCAGTGTTATGATGGAGTTGGATAGGAGACCTGACTCCTGATTCCAGAGCTTGCCTTGGTCCCTTTCTAGCAGTATTTGATTTTTCTCTGTACTGCTTTTCCAGTGACTAACTGGCGGGCAGGAGACATCCTCTGAACCAGATCCAGACTTGAGCTCTCAGGCAGCTCACTAGAGATGGTGACTAATAAGACAACTGCTTAATATGATTTCAGTTATTTTAAACATTGCTGTGCTTATTCAGAGTCACAGCTCCATTAATGCCTGTGCTTCCCATACCTCAGGGCCTGCTGCTGGAGTCAAGGCACTGCCATTGGAAAGCCAATGACAAAAGGGCAGCCCAAGTACCTGCCCCAGGTTCTGTGCTGTTTCACAGATTTAACTATAAACACATCTTCTGCTACCTGCACTGCAAAGCAGAACCCCAAAGCCTCCTGCACCACCATCCAGATGGGTGGGTATGTTTTTCATCCTGAAATCTTTATCACTGAAAAAGAGAGGATGAGAATATTGTCTGCTTTCCAAGTAACATGTGGAGCTGCAGTACTGCCAGTGAGAAGAATCTTGTTTTGACTTGCAAAATGAGCACACTTGATAAAGAAGTCACTAAGGGAGAATAAATGTGAAACACTGAGATATTATTTTTATAGCATCACTTTTCTGATTATAACAGCCACTTTTAAAAAAACTAACCTTAGCAATAATTTTATTTATTGTTTACATCTACTTCAAGTAAAACTGAGACATGGGAATGCAGTAAATAGCAGCAACAATTCCAAACAAGCTGAAAAAACCTGTCTGTTCAGCTGCACAGGACAAATGCAAGGAATAACATCGAGCTTATACTCCTCACGTGGACATGGGGCCCATTAACCCTTTACCATTAGCTCAGGCCACTTTACATTGTCAAATATAATTGCCTTCCTACAATAAAAGTGCTACAGATGGAAATTGTAAAAAAAAAAGCATTAAACCAGCTTGAATTAATGTAAAAATAGATCTGGAAAGTTGACTTTGGTATCTGTTGCAGCCAAGGGACCTGAGGGGATGCAGTAATAAAACACAGTGTTGGGACAGTATAAAAATCAGGGCAACTTTGCCCCTGGCCTCTTCCTGATGTGGAAGTTTTAGGGGTTACACTACAGCACTGTGGTAAGGTCTGTTCCAAAGAGAAATGCAAAAACAGACTCCAGAATGCTTTGGAATAGCTTCAAGTTTTCATTAAGAAGCAAATATTTCAGGAGAAACAAGAACTTACAACAGCTTCCTTGAGAACCCCATCTTCCTGTTAATTGCTTTCATTACGCTTTCTCATTTCTTCTTCCTCAAATTCTGCTGCAATCTACTGATCTTTCTAATTGTATAAAATTGATAACAGTTACAGTCCTCACAACTGAACCCTAGAACAGACCTACTCATGAAAACAATGTATTGCATGGTATTGGCCGTGCTTTGAATGATGAGGGTGGATCCAAACGATATCTATGGCTCCCTAAACAGTCTAATTATCCTATGAATCTATAAAAAATGTCTAGTTAAAATAATTAGGATTAAAGGACTAAAAAGGTTATCTTGGCCTTGGTCTCCATCCAGGCAGGGAGCCTAGAAGCCCTGGAAGTGGTAGCCACAGACCACATTGCAGCTTTGTCCCCATGGCTGAGTTTGAAGCCTGGAAGACTTCAGTGTTTTCCAGGGTCTGAACTTGAGAGCTGGAAAGTTCTGAAGCATGAGCTGCCTTAACTTGTGTTCCTCTGTCTTCACTGAGGTTAAGGACATGCCTTTTTCAGTGTCCACTCTACAGGAACATTCACCAAACTGATTTTGCATAAGTTCACAAAAAGTAAAAAACATTGAGGGAATTAACTCTAAACTTGGTACTTGTGAATAAAAAGAAATAATTTCTTGCATGGTCATCCAACCAAAGACAATACTGCCTGACTCATCTGGACTGTCACAAGGAGACAGCTTAGACCAACAGTGAACTTCAAACAATGGGTAATAAAAAGCTTTAAAGTTGTTCAGCAAATCAATTCAAATAACAAATGCTGTTCATTAATAAAATCATGCCCTTCAATGAATTTCATGACTATCAGAGGAAATGCATTTCTTCACGCCGCTTCTTTCTCTTTTCAATAGGAAAGGCTTGGTTTAGAATTAGCCTCATGAGAACTGTAGGGAATTTGGGTTTCAAAGGGTGAGGGTTTAATCACTTCTGTGCCACCTCAGCTCTTCAGGTTAATCTTTGCAATCGCTGAGATGGTGGAAGAGGTTGACATGCTTCAGACCCTGAGAGTGAGCTGGGACTGTCCTGCTGGAGAGCAGCTCCTCTGGCGCAGCTGGAGAAAGGGATGTTTGTCTGCACCTCCCTTGTTCCAGTTTAGCTAACAGATGTATGGAGAAGGCTTCTACTGTTTTAGTTCTGCTGAGATTTGCAATGTGTTTTCCTTCCCTGTCCCCTGGAGGAGTCCCAGGCTGACAGCTCCAGATGCAGTTAGTGAAGGTGGAGAAGCTGTCTCATTAATGGGCTGTACCAGAGCCATGAGAATGTTTCCAAGCTTGTGTCTAGGAGGTGGTCAAATGCTTAAAGGGATCCTCAGTTCTTGCATTTACTAAAACTGCCCTGGCAACCTTTTTCCCCAATTTTAAATTCTCATTTAGGATATATTTTACTTCTTCTGCACACACATATTTATTCTTTTTTTCTTAATGTAATAATCTGAGTATTTTGTCAGAAGGCTTGTCCATATGTTCTTTTAAAAATGTTTTTATTGCTCTTGTTAAATCCAAGGTATTTTTCTCTTTCTTGGCTGAGATTTTAATTAGTGCTGTGACATAAACCTTCCTAGTGCTCACTGTTTGTTTATTTTCCAAGGAGCCTCTATTACTGTAAAAAAAAATAAAAATCTCTAATTTGTTTACATCTTGCACAGTTTCCTATCTTATAAAAATGAGGCACTTAATTTCTATCACATTGATTCAGGCCTAATTATATCCACCTTGACTGGTAATTGCTCTTTTACCTTTTGTTTCATGCCCTGTTCCATGCTCTCAAGACATAGACAGTGTTCCAGAAAGCAAAACAGGGTTGATGAGAAGGTGTCATTTTCTCCTAGAGAACTGATCTCTCTACAGACCATATTTGCCCTAGGGTAACATCACAGAAGTCAATGAAATTGCAGTAGGGCCACATCTGGCCCCAGAAGTCAATTAAAGTACTCTTGCTATATGGATCTGCTTCTGCTTTCATTCCTCCTCTACCTCTTAAGTTTGCCGAATGCACTCTAATAACCTGATTCCAGTTACCCCTCTTGTACTTATCCTTGCTTCACTCTTGCTAGTCTAATAACTAAATGGCTGAAGGGAAAGGAAGAGAAAGGAAGAATCCTTTTTGTTCTGGGATGCTCATGTGCTAGAGATGCTGGCTGTGGGATGAGTGGGCAGCGCAGTGGGCAGCGCCTTCTTACACCCTGCTTGGCAAGGGCAGCAAAAGGAAGTGGCCAAGTGAGGGGAGGGCTGTGGGAAAGGATGAGATTGCAGATGATGGGATCATGCAACTGCACAGCAGTGCCCAGATCCTCAGAACTGCATACATTTCCTTTTTCAATTGCAATTTGTCCTTGTGACTTCAGTTAAGTTAGGCAATTGCAAGGCAACGAAAAGCTAAAGGGTTTTGTTACAAACCAATGCTACACAGCAAAACAAATGAAAACGGACCATAAGTAATCCTTGTTTCTACATTTTACAACAATAAAATAGATTTCAGAGCTCATAAAAACAAACTCCCCATATTACTGAGCAGAAGATTGATGGATGGGAAACGATTTTAGCAAAAATGCCTCCACTGCAAACATTGCTCCAACTTCTTTCCCAGAGTGAGGCAATTAAATTTGGAAACAAGTGGCCTGCTGTGCTCTCTTATTTACACCACTGATCTTTGCCATTCTATTAGTCCCCCCTCCCTGCACTTGACCCACTAAAATCCCTTACAAAATTTAAAAAATCCAGCACTCTTTGTTCTTTTAATTCAGCCGCAGCCACTCGGAAGCCATTCTGGTGTGGTACCAGGGTTAATTCTTTGGCATAAGCACTAGGTGAGAATAGAACTGTGGTAGCCACCCCGGAGGCAAGTAACATTTTCAAGCCACCCATTTTCAGGGGCTTCAAACAGTGGCTCAGAATTGCCTACAGACCTCGTGCAAAGCTGATCTTCGACGTATGGGGCTTGTGAGGATGAAAATGGGCACTGTTACACGTAATTCAAGAGAAGGTCAAAATTGTCTAAATAGCTTTTTTTAATGGGAAAAACACTACTAGAATTTTTTCTTTCATTGACAACAAAGAAACCTGTAAACCCTCTGATAATTTCACTGCCATTCACACAAGAGTGGGACCAGACACAATTAAGAATGCTAGGTATATTTGATTAATGCAACATCATTCTTAGCTGAAAATAATAAAGGTAATGCAACAAACTGAACCATCTGAAGTTCTGCTGGTGTTTTATCTCCTGAATATTGTTTTTATCTGTACACTGACACCTCAGCAATAGGAGCTCCTTTCTTTGCTGTTGAGAGAATTCCAACAGACTTCAAACTACACAGAGTTGCTTTTATTCAGTTAAAATGGAAACCCGCAAACAACAGGAGAGAGGAGAGAAATCTCTTCAACTGCACAAGTTTCTGTGTCTGTAAATTCAGGGAAGGAGTTTTAAATAGACATTTATTGTACAGGAAGTGAAAAGTGCAGGTGGTTGCGTGTACTGAGACCATTGTAATGTTGCGGGGCGTCCCAGCGAGAAGTCTGGGGTGGAAGTGTGCTGCTGGTGATTTATGCTGAACAAAGCCATTGGAAAGGAATGTTCTTGTGGGAGTTGCAGACCTCCTGTTTTTGCTAAGCTAAATTCTGTGTATGCACTTGCCTGGAGGTGACAGTGTAATTGGTATGCATTATTAAGCATAATATGGAATTGGAAAAAAAAACCTCATAAATTTATGGTTTTTCTGTTACTCTTTAAAATGAAGGGTGTGGATAAACCAGAGAGACACCACTGGAGTCATGTAGCACTGAGAGGGAGCAGCGTGCACTGGAAGCGTCCGTGGAAGCTTGTGACTTTGGCTCTGCTTGGGTTATTAAACACGCAGAGAATTGTTAGTGTGCTACCAACCAAGCAAAACAAAGAGACTAAAAGCAACCTGCGCTGGGGCTGGGCGGCTGCTGTCAAAACGGAGGAGCAGAGCTTGCCTCTCAAGTACCTGATGGGCTGTGCCATATCACATCAGGCAGTAACACAACTAGATGTGTCAGTCTGATAAACTGCTGGGTTACAGCGTGGTTGTTCAAAAGTTGAATAAGAAAGAGAAGGTAGCAGGTGTTGTAGCCTCATCTCCTTGAATCAAGCTGCCTTGTACTTGGGCCTTTTGTTGTTCTTCAAGCAAGCATGTTAAATTAACAGAAATATTGAGCAGACAGAATAAAAAGATTAAACAAATCTAATAGCTCCCTCTGCATTTTTTCATGGTGGAAAATAGGTGACTAGCAGCTCAATGATGTTATAAAAAACGTTAAATCCTTGAGTGCAGGCTACTTATATTAGTGCCCGTGGGACACTCGAGCAATGTTTCTGAATTTACAACGGGTCACGTGTAATCCCTCAGAATCAAGGCTGTCCCATAGCTCCCAATGCATTTTGTGGTGGGTATGATGAAAAGCTTGTGTGGATGCCATTTTCCCCCTCCCTTCTACCACTGTCCAAAATTTACTAGCCCATCTACATCCTTTGAATAAACCTGGTGCACTGAGCATGTAAATCATACCAGTATTTAAACTGAATGGTTAGGTTCAGTAAATGGCACCAAAATGGCACGTACACCTACAACCCCTTATGGGCTGTTACAGATAGAGACCTGCAGAATTTAGAATCCTTTTGATTTGCTTTAAATAAATTACATCCAGTTTTGAAATACCTATAACAAGGGATGTTTCTGGATGACTGCCTTTTACCTTCAAAGATCTCTGAGGATGCTCGATCTTTAAACGGAGCCTTCCGTTACCTCTATACAAAGAGCAGGTCTCAAGCATTCTGCTTCCCTTCAAAGTAGCAGTGTTTTAAATAATGAACAGTTGCCAGGAGCAATGGCACAGGCTTATTTGTGATTGTGTATTTGTCTGTCTGATCATTATTTCTGCTCTTTGGCCATCTCTAACCCGGCAGGTACAAATAAACCCTCAGGGCTTAAAACCTTCCTACAAGAAGTTATTCTCTCTGGTCGCCTGTCAACAGCAACTTTTTTTTTTCTTTTTTTTTGGTGATGTACATTATTTAAAAAAAACCAAACACCAGACCAACCTACTGACATACAGTGACTTTATTTCTGTCTCTGACTATCCTTTCTGTAATATTATTTGATGCTCTGCATATAGTAGAGTTGAAAAACATAGTAAAAAAGGATATTGCTCCATATTCTGCTAAAAAAGAAAGAGAAAAGGGACTATCACAGCAGTAAAATGGCTACTTACTGAAATTTTTCATCTTTTTAAATACCATGGCAATAGAAAAGTGAAGGATATATGCATCAGTGATGAGCAGTAATAAAACTATGTCATATGTAAACACTATGCCTAATAATGGCACTTTTACATATCCTGAACCTGCTCTGCAGCTGGTGCAAGTAAGAATAGTTCAATGGAAATCAACACATCATTTCCATTCCTGGCAGAAATAGCACATTGCATGAATCAGCAATAGATTTTGTATGCTTCAATAAAGACTTGTCATTAGACAACTTTTAATGCTCCTATATTTATACTTTGTATGGATATTAAAATATTGAAACTAGGGTAACAAGTTCTGCAGATCTGACCTAAGGGTGAGATCCACCACTCTCCTGTCCCATGTGTCTGGGATTCTGGATAGTAGAGTCATAAAGCTTAACTCACAGTTTAATACATAAGAGAAAGAGAGGCCCTCTTTCTCCTTGAACAAACTTCTTGTGTACCTGGGAAGCTGCAGTTGTGTAGTGGGATGGTTTATTAAAATGTCAAGTTCTCAGGAAAACAGTTCTTGGCCTTTCATCAGCAAAGTTAATGAGAACAGAAGGGGGAGAGTAGTTCAGGAGGGTAAGCAGTGCATAGCACGGGATACTGCATGGCAGTATGCTGTTCTGAAAGGATCCACATCTCCAGTTCACAGCCCTAGGAGGGACTCTGCTATGTGAGTTCCTTCTTTCTCTACACTTGCTTTTTAGGAATCTGTTTTTTGTTTAGAAGAAAACAGGAAATTTCAAAATATTAACCAGATCTTGGTTTTCTGAAGCTCAACTACTGCTTGTTCCAGAGAAGCAAAACTGCAAAGGATCTTTCCACCAGCAATTGCCACACTGCTGCAGAACACTCTCACAAATCATCTGCTTCTTAAATCAGTAAATTTGCCTTTCATTTGGATTCAGTAACTGCTTTGTGAGATTATGGGGAGATGGCATTTAATTTTTTCCTATAATCTGGGAGGCTTGAAAAGTATGTTTTCTTTGAAGTTAACCTTTCAACGTTGGTTCAAAACTCTGCAGAGTTCAAGATTCAGTGTGCTTGTCACACAAAGTGTGACATAACCTGAATTTAATTCTGGAAGTTATTGATCAGTTTTCAAACCCTTCATCTCAATGTACTTAGAATGACTTTCTTTGTAATTAGATCCCATGAGATGACTTTTCCCTGAAAATTTGCTGGCAAGTGACACAGCAAATTCATTAATTTAAATATCCTAAACATATTCTAAACCCACCAAGTGATTACATATCTTAATTGGAACATTAGAAAGCTTTGGAATGGCTAAAATATTAATATTAATTAATGAGTAATGTGGTTTATGCTTGACAGACTATGATAATTATTTATGCAATCAGATTTGATTTAATAAGAAAAAAATCTTGGCTTCTTACAAGTAAACCAGGATGGTTAGAAACACATTAAAAATAAAGGCCAATCTTCAACAGAAATAGGGAAAGCTAGAACTGGTCATATAGTATTAGTAGTTCAATATTATTGATGATTATTCAGACAACTGCCCGGCAGCGTTGGAAATGCACAAAACACAAAACTTTCAGGAGTCCATTTACAGATCGATACTAATCTTAAAAACTCCCCTAGAATTAGCATATGCTGTAAATTGCAACCTTCCAGTCTTTATTCTCTGGCTTTAAGTTATCAGGTGAAAAAGAAATATATTACCATACCACCAAGTCACTGACTGTTACAACTACTGCATAATCCAACTGAATACATCTTACAGAGAACACTGCCTGAAGAGTCTACTTACTGAGGTCAACACTGACTGTAAAAAATGATAACTAAGCAGGATATAAATTTAAAGAGTTTAATTTGAAACTTTGTAATCTGCATTGCTGCAACAGTTCCTTAGTAAAGCAGAAAAGAAATTACAAAAGGTTCATACTTTGGGGAAAAAAAAATAGTGGGATCAAAACTGCCACTGTATACTTTGGTACTTTGAATGCTACAGCAGCAGAGTCAGTTTATGGAAGTACACGTGTCTCAGTAGGCAAATTAGCCCCTTAAAAACCTACTAGTGACTTCACAGAGTATGTCAGAAAAAACTCAGTGTTTCCTTTTCTGTCTTGGTCACATGGACTTTCTGCACATTAAAGTTCTGCACTTAGTGTTCTTAAAGTGTCACCTTCATGGCTGCCTGTTTTGAAGTTTCAGATTTTGTGCTGGGAAATAAAACTGGCTCAGAGCTTGAAGATAAAAGAACAAATGAAAGAGGATGGTTGTGTCCCTGCTGATACTTCAGATCTGGGAGATGATTTTTAGAATTTTGAAATTTTCAGGCAATATTTCACTAATAAGCGTATGATTCCATGGCTAAGACCTTTCCATTATCTAAGAACACAGTTCTCTTAAAAAAATAATAAAATTGCAGCTTCCTGTAGCCTGAAAAAGTCTAACAGAAATAAACAGTGACATTATTGCATTAACTAGAAAAGAAGTGTCCTTTAATTGCAACAAAACAATCTACTTGTCTTCAGCTATTGAGCAGATGGTATCTGAATGAGCATATCAAGAAGGTCTTGATCTACTGGAAGTCATAGAAAATTCCTTGCAGTGCAAAAGCAGGAACAGTTTCTAAAGGGTGGAACACTTAATGTTCTTCCTTTCACACTCACCTAATTAATCTCTGAATGCAACCCATCCCAGCACATACATATGTATCAGGAAGAGATCAAGTATGTTTTTATCCAGACCCAGTCAAATCCCATTGCTTCTGTTAGAGCTGGATATCATATTAGCAAAGGTCTCTATATGATTGTTGGCAAATGAATTTTAGTAAATGGTAACCACATTTAAACATTACCTAGATGAACAGGCTAGACTTTATCAGTTAAAAACTGAATCTGTAATTTATTTTCCCTTCCTATATAGAATTAAGGCAATATTAAAAAGCAAATTCATAGTTCCTCTCTGTGCTCTGTTCTCTCTACAAGATTATGCAAAGTTTGTATCTGATGAATTAAAATTAGAAGCTGCAAAGTAACCTATTTCTAGGTTAGACTTAAATGAATGAATGAATAAATCAAGTAATGAGCCAACATCAGGAAATAATAAAAAAGGAGAAGCCAAGAAGGATTGAAGAAAAAGAATCTAAAAAATGCTTGCCTTTCATTGGTGTAAAATGAAAGAGTATCACCCCAAATAACTGCCCAGCTCCCATCTTCTGCCTCAAAATGACTGTTCAGTTTCCTGCAACTACTGTTCTAAATGCTGGGTGATACTGACTGCACTTCAAGTTGAAGGTGCATCTTGATGGTTATAAATAACACGGGAGGAATCCTGCTAAAGAAACTAAAAGCCTCTGTTCTTTCAGTCGGTTGTGACACTGATTTATACAAGGCACAGATCTTTCCTCAGTTATGTTATTCCCCCTCCAGGTTACTATTACTGTTGACCAGACATCCCACCACCTGATGGAATTTTTGGTTCTGTCAGATAAAGCCAGCAACCTCAGCACATGGAGGGTATTTCCTCTTCAGCTGTAGAGGGTCAGTGCATTTTTTCATGTATCCCTCAAAGCAGCTGAAGCTTCTCACCCCACCAGTAACTGCTCAGAGTTAGGTGTTTGGCAAGCAGTCACGTTTAATGGGCTTTTTGGTCAAACTATTTTTTTCCCAGCTATGCAGTTTCTGTCAGATGCTGCTCTCCTCAGGGAATCAGCCACCTTGCCATATTATGTGAACCAGGTCTCCTGCAGACAGCAGTTGGGTCTCTAGGTAAGGAGCCATTTACGACTGCAGAGTTTTGAATCTACATAATTCTGATATCCTTATCACACAAGCTGGTAGAGAGGCCTCAGGATCCTAAGATCCAGGCTCAGGAATTGTTTCAAGCCTGCCCTCTTGCATGATGTCTGCTGAAAGCTGTAGCTCTTGGATTTTCAAGCCATTTGAACTTGGAGCAGGACAGTGACTGAGTGTGGACCGATGTCAGCCCCCACTAAATGGCTACCTGGGAAGACAAGTGTCCCTGTGAAAATGAGATGACAGCTGAGCTTTCCTCCAGAGTGCTAGAATTATTACTCCATTCAGAGTCACTGAGTGTGCGATGTGTACGTACTGAAAGAACTCACTGTAGCGTGGCACATAGTACACGGAGCTGCAAATAGGGTCATTCTTCTGTTCAGAGCCCCAATGCCCAGAGTAATTAACTTCACATGCCATGGCTGAATGCTGAGGCCGAGTTCAAGTGAAATGGTGAGGAGCCCAGCCCTGAAGGGCATGGTTGCTTGGGTTCTTTATTACAAACACAATGAAAAAAGTAATAGTTTTTGCTACACAATGTTGCAGTGCTTCTGCTCAGGAAATGAATTTTTATGTGTTTTGTATCTCATGAATTCTGCATATTTTATTCCCTAGAGTTTAGTCTAAGAACCACTTTTTGTATTGCTAAGTAACATGACTAATTGCACAAACAAAAACTAACTGGCCTCGTACATTACGAGGTTGAAACATAAGGAGCCATCAGGAGGTCCCCAGAAAAGAGTGACTGTGTAATATTAAATAGTCTTTACTCGGTGTTATCTTAAGGCAAATACAGAATGTTTTAGACAATTTATCTTTTAAGGTTAATAAAAGCAAAAAGCATCTGGGTCTAACTTTATTTTTTTGACTCTCCCAGGCAAAGGATCTCCAGCAGGTACAAGGTTTTCATGTAACAATTTGTGCCTATCAGTGCAAATAATGTACAAAGTAAATAAATGTTGAGCATTCATTCCCTTCTTTAAACAAACCAGCAGACCTCCTCTCGATACCAAACCATCTGGAATGCCTTGATTTGACCAAATTATAGCAGTCTAGTCTGGATATTAACAAAGCTTTCTTTCCTCTCTCTAATTGTGGTACTGATTTCAACCCTCAAATTTATATTAAATTCTCTGAGTGTGGGTGGAACTAAATAACCTGCCAGCAGTCACAGGGAAGGCAGTTGCCACCAGCGGGCATTTCCTGAAGCCGTGCCTTATTTCTTGTCTTCTGCTACTAATTCTGCTTTCTACCTAAGGCAGGTCAGCTCCATCTTCCCTTTCCATTTGTGCACTGATAATGATATCTGTGGGTGGATTTTGAGTTTGAGATGTCTGCTGCCTGCATCCAAGTTTCAGAAGCTGACAGTTTAGATATCCAGAGATTTAACATCCTGGATGCTGTTAAACTTTCCCTGGCCCCCTTACCTGTAATCTGGGGGCTGCACTTACGTATCAAGAGGAGTGTGTGGGGAAGCGGGCGAGAAATAAAAGGGAAGTTACGCAGACTTCTCAACGAGCTGTTTGTTGTAAGCAATTTTGTTGCACTGCCTATCTCCCACAGGTTTCAGTGAATTGATGGAGACAATCAGCATGTAAGTAGGCATACCTGTTATTTGGACTCCCAGGGAAGTTTCATATCAAAAGAAACAGAAGTGTCTCACAGCAGAAGTCATCTACAGTGAGTGGTGAATGTGTCAGGGTTTGTCTTGCAGATTATCTTTATTACAGGCTTCAAACCTCTGGTTAGGTGTCCTGATGAGTGTGATAATTGGGTAACATCTTCCAGTTTGAAATGAAGCTGCCTAATGAATATTTTTACTTTTGGAAAACCATGGTCTTTGAAGTCTCGTATTTGCAAAATCTACTGGATGAAGAATGAGTAAATATTTAAACAAATCATAAAAAGGCCTTCAAGAGTCCATCACACCCAGCCTTTGCTCAAAGATAGAATAAACTGTATCTGTACTTTGTTTTCTGAAAATCCTTCATTCCTGTGGAGAACTACTTCACATACTGTGAGTTATGATTAAAAAGCTGTGGTAGATTACTGAATAGTCTCTGTGTGTTGGGGAATTTAATTTGTAACCTACTGAAAAGAAACCTGCATCAATATAAACCAGGTTGAAGGACAGAGCTCATTGTCCTTACTGGGCCAGTAGCCTCTTAAAAATTCAGAAACTCAGAAATTTCAAGACAAATGTCTTTGAGATTTCCAGGGAAAGGGGTTCAGTCACTACTCTCTGTAGCAGTAGTAAAGTGACCTGTGAAGCTCAGGGTCTTTGGGGCTCAGTAAGCTGTTTAAATTGGACAATATCTGAGTCTAAATCAAATTCACTCCATCCTAGGACTGATCCCTACCTGAGGGTGGCTATAAATGCCTTCCAAGAAAAAAAACTGTAACCTCTTCCTCAAAACTTCTTATGAAATCCCAGATCCACGAGCTGAGATTCAAACCATTGGCTGAAAGCCTCCAATCTTGTGTTATAAACTCTACAAGTGGATTTACAGAGTGGCAAGCAGGACACAGCTGCTAACTTGTTCCTTTCATTCCACTGTCATCAAAAAAAAAATATAAAAATGCTGCTTTTCCTGTTAATAAGATCAAGCCTTAACAAAGGGTTCTGTAAAGAGTGGAAATGAGGCAGCGTTAGTCTGCTGGACAAAACATACCAATAATGGGGCTTCAGATACATGATGTAAATAGCCAGGAAGTTATTAAGACTAGAGGTAGAATACCAATACAAATACTGTTCTGCAAGCTGAAAAATGTGATGGTCATGGAAAATGGGAAAAGACCAGGGAAAACCTATAGTTTGATGGATCTGAAGGGAAAAGAAGAGGAGAGAGAAGAAATAATATAGTACTGAAGGGCAGAACTACAAGAAGCCTTGCAGAAGAATAAAATAAAATTTGAACTTAATTTGGTTGATTAAGCAAAGGCGGTTAAAAAGGGTCTATATTTTTACTGTTATTTAAAAAAAAATAAATTAATCATGCCTTTTGAATGCATCCAAAGGGAGCAATTAAAATATCAGAGGAGAAATCTTTATCAGTATATTCATTCAGAGCTGCTGACCTCTTCCATTTACCTATTTACTGCTTGATAGGTACTTTGTATAATTTACAAGGCACAAATTAATACTCCTTAGAACATCAGAGAAATATGTACTCCCAAAACCAGTTGCCAAGCCCAGGCTATTTCTCCTGAATGAATGAGCTCAGTAAAGATATGAGGAGTGATTGAAATTCTCCAACAGGCGACTATGTGAAGTTAAGCCAAACTGCTGCTTCCCTGCCAGTCTGTTTTTTGTCTTCGGGATAAGTGGCAGCCTCATTGAGCAGTAATACAGATAGCACAGTACTACCTAAAATGTTAGATACTTATTAGATTAGCTACAATGGGAGGAGGATTCTATCAAGTCACGACTCTGTTCATTAAATGACCTCTAAAATTATGGAGAGCTGAGAGAAAAGATGTTCAGCATACAAAGAGACATCTCCCTATATATTAATTTACAGAAGGGAGAGCAGACATGGCATGTGGTGTCAGATTTGTAAATCTCAAAGGGTAATGTACGATTTCATTATCTTAGATACATTCTCACTGAATGATGAAAGAGTTACCAACAGTACACTTTTCAACAGCTGAACTATGCCTAATGGCACAGATACAGTACAGTAAATCTTTTTATAATTTACAATGTAGTGCTGAGAAAGCTCTGGCCCAGTTGGGAGATTCTCACTTTTTCAAGTGGTTCTATTTAAGTCAATGAAATGACTTGTGCCAGGGCTTCTTTTGCCTTTTCACGGGAAAGGATCCCTTGAATTCAGGTGATTGGCACATCTGAATTTCACTGATAAAAGTCCAGTCATTTATTACATATTTTTCAGAAGGAGAACAGTCTTACGAACATAAATATAATTTTTTTTTTGGTCACTCTATACCAGAACTGAAGCACTATTTTATTTTAGAGCTGAAAGATTGAAGAGACTAATTTATTATTTGCTTTATGTAGTTTGTATCAAGGCGTAACAAAATCTCACTGGATTAAAGTCTGTAAATTTCCCAATCCAAAGTTTATTTGAGACTGTTACTGACACTAATTGCATTTCTGGGTTGCTATATTTTTTCCCTGGATTCATATTTTTTTTAGAGTTCATTTTATATTTGCTCAGGGCTTTTCTACCTACTGGGAATCATAGCATGTGTGATAGAGGTGCCAAGATTTATATATGAAAAAAATCAGGAGAATTCATAAATTAATAACTGAAACAACTACATTTGAAAAGTATAATAGCTCTTAAGAGACAACTCGGTTGTACATTTATGCTAATCAGCTAATTTGCTATTGCTCTCCTTGATGGTGAAAGGTGCTTTTAGGGCACAGGTTTCTGCTCCATGAATGATAGATTGAAAATTAGGATATTAACTCATGTCAGCTTTTCCTCTGAAATTTGGACTGTGCCTCTACACAAGTACATCCATATAATACAAAGAAAATAACAGATCATGCTGCTAAGTTAATGTAGGGTGCAATTTTAAAGGCAGTTTTGAAAAGCATTTGTCTTTTTTTTTTTTTAGCAATTTCTGATACTTTCTCTGGTGGAATTGCCTTTGCTCTGTTTATACCTTAAAGAGGGCTCTGACTTTAGTGACTAACCTGTTCCCAGCTGCATGGTTGCACAGCACAGAAGCAGGTGGTGGCTGCCTCACACCTGCCCGGTGCTCCAGCAAGGCTGGTAAAACAAAGAGGTGAGCACTTTGAAACTGGGTGACTGCAGAGATGAGTCACAGATGGTTTGAAAAAGCCCTGGTTCAGTGCTGAGCTCAAATGAAGTGAGAGTATTGTCAGTGGTTTGAAGGTCTACCCATTTAGGAGGCTTGGCTTTCTACACCTTGTCCCACACTCCACTGTGACTGCAGTTCCGGCTTGAATACGTGCGGTAATGAGAAGAGAAACATCCAGGACCTGAGGGTTATCTCAGCTATTTTAGGCCAATGACGTGGTTGCTGCAAAAGAGCAGGGAGAGCATAAGGTGACCGTCCCTCACAACCTGCTGTCTGTGCTGGAGGCAGCTGCATGTCATGGGCATTGCTGTTCTGGCTTGGACCCTCTGGAGTCATCTGATCCCTAGTCAAAGACCTGTCTTTCACAGGTATCTGATGTGCTGCCTCTGTCTGCTCCTTACTCCTGCTTGCATCAAGATATACATAATATATCTACTAGAACTATAATAATGAGGGGTTACTGCTTAGAGGGACCATATCAGAGGGACCAGTCACCAGATAAGGGGGAACAGGAGAAGATGTAGACTTACTAAGCAAATGCAGCTCCTTCCACCTTAGGAAAGTTTAGGACAAGCTAAGGTAATTTAACTAATCTCACATTTAGAAATGTCATTACAGCTCTAAAGAGAAATAAGGGTGATTTTTTTCAAGAAAATAGCACTCTATATACCCATAGCAAGATTATTTGCAGTATTGATAGGTGTTTTACAATATGATTGCTATCTTCTATGGTGGGAAGATGTCTTTTGGGTTTCCTACTTATCTCTAAGTGGAGTAAATGTGCATTATTTTAATGTGACTTGTTTCAGCCATGCCTAGCATGTGCCTTTCTGTGTGGGGAAAAGACAGTCAAAAGCCAACAGCCCATTCTCTATTTTCTGGAGTCCCTGCACTGATGTTCCGGATGCTCAGGGTGTGAAGACTTGCTCCTGAATCGAGATACTTATCATTTATCTCACCAAGAGCTGGGAGTTGTGAGAAGCTGAGTGCTTTCCTGAAGAGCAGTTATTATCTCACACCAGTCAACAGGCCAACAGCACCATAAGTGCTGTATTTTTAGAAGACATTTTACTAGCCTGACAGCATTATACAATTTTGCACTTCCTTTACTAATCTTCATTAGTTTAAGAGACCACTGCACACAGCGCACCTGTTGTGACAGTTGCAAACCTGTGTTTTGTTCAGGTACCTGTGCTAAAATTTTAATGCCAGATGAAAAAAAGGAATGGCTACAGTCTGGCATTTCAATGGCATGTGGTAATTGTTGCCATTTAGTGTACAATGCAGTTTTACTGAAATAAGAATGCTGGACAGAAATGAAAAGCAAACATTTCAGGGTTGGGGTTTCTTTTGCCTCGCTGTGTAGATTGCAAGCTTTTAGGAGAAGGCTGACATAATTGTATAAGTGCTGCTTCCATTAAAGAGCAGCTGATAAGGCTAATACTTTTGAAATTGTGTAATAGGAGTTTGTAAGATCTAAAAATAGTGGTGCCTTTCATAGGCTTGATTCTTAGCTCGTAGAATACTCGGGCGTTAGTGAGGAATCTGCTCTGGACAAAGACGAATGGTTTACTGAGCTCTGGAGAAGAGATGGACAACTAAACTTTGTTTTGGGCCAGATGATGTTTTGCAAGATACTGCACAGGATATTCTGGGAATCTGCCAGAGAAGGAACAAGAAGGTCTAAAGACTAAAGATGTAAGGCTGTAGTTAGCATTTATATCACTCTTCAGGAAACAAATACTTTATCTTCTTGCAGTTAGAGCTGTAATGATATAAAGGAAATGATATCATTATGGTGATGTTGGAAGGATTGGTTAAACATTGAGCTATCTGGGGACGAACGACTTCCTTCCTGTTTGGAAGCCTCTGATATTTCTGCCCTGTGACCAACATGAATTTACTGTAGACTTCAATACAACAATTCTTTCCTGAGCTCAGACAAAATTGATACTGCATGAAAGTAGATGGGACTCCTCTCAAAACCCCATTTCAAATGCTCTGCCTTTTAGGTAGGAAGTTTGGATTTTTACATAAATATATGTATAAGTCATTCTTCCATTCAGATATTCATTCCTCTGTCTCAAGCAAGTACTTGTTCCAAATGTAAATGTATATTAATATAACCTGCATAAGTAAAGCGCAGATAACACTTGAGATCAAGGGTAGTGCCTTGCATTGATTCTTTGGTCAGCATAACTCTGTCAGCTCCTTCTGTCTGGGGGTGGAAGAGACCTGCTCAATTCCCATGAAGTCCATTCTGCAAGTGTTCTCATCACCAAACATTGGACTGCTATCCAGTAGTGCATTCAGCTGGCTGGCTAATCTGTGCTACGGACAGAATTTGATTCCTTTTTCTTTTCCCAAGAACAGATTGTGAGTAATTGCAATTTTGTTTTGGGAAGGTTTTAATTAGAGAAGGTTCTTTTCTCATACAGATCCACACACACCTCCTTCAATAGTGTGAGTGTTGTTAATTGTTCAATTTTTCATGTAAGAATATGAAGAAGGGTTGAAGAATGTACATTGCACATGGAGAGGCAGATCTGCATAAAATGATCGTGACTGATAATCAGTTGGGACATGGCATCAAAACCACAGGCAAGTGAAGGTGCAAATTAGCCACAAGTTGTTGGGTAGGAATAGACTTTGCAGTTACTGACACAGGCTTTAATCTCATGTATTAGGCTCATCTACTGCACCTTTGTTTTTTCAGGTCCTGCTTGCTTCTTAATTGGGGTAGAGAGGGTAAATACTCACATGCTGTTTATTTAGGAGTTGCCATTCTTGTTATTATGTGTTAACCAGCTATACACAACACTTCTGGTTTGAAAATATGCTGTTTACAAGAAATATGTAAGCTATTTTCCGTAGCTAAATATGGACTGGTATAATCTTTTGAAAAGCTGCATGTGGCACCAATGTGGCAGGGTTGGCAAATGATAGGGCATTATCAAAAAGACATTTTTTTTCCCTTTCTGGCAAGCTACTTATGCAAACTAACTATATTTTACATTAGGGATAGAGATCTGAGCGGTCCCTGAGCAGGCACCTTGCCACTATTACAAATAAGCTGGAAGGAAAGCAACTGTGTCTGTCTGTCAGCTATTTCTGTAAATATCGTAGCAATTTTTCAGGGTCATTAAACTGACTGTCCATTGTGATTATGTCTAAGAGTCAAAGGTTTTTAAGCATAAGTGACTATATATATGGCACTGTGATTCACAGTTTTTCTTCATACACATTTGGAAGGTTTATGATATTAATTACATCGTACACTTTGTCCAGTTAGTTGGCTAATGTTAGCTGGTTCCAGTGCTGGCTGGCTAAGAACAATTAGCTGGGTATGCTAGCCATGTCAGTTGTCAGAGAACATTATAACAGTACTACAGTGAAAGCCAGAAGACTCATAAAAAAGAAATGTATTTATGTTGGTACATTTGAGGTACTTACAAAAAAAACCCCAAGACCTCAGCTGTTTGAAAAGGAATGTCATTTTTCTTTATGAATGATGTGGTCCAAAGGAACTAATTAACTTGGCTAGCCCACTTGCAACCCTAAAATGCTGTGAGGACTCCAAAAGCCCCAAACGTCTGTTAGCACAGGTGATCTTGAAGGCAAACTGTGTGAGTGCTTTTTGCCTTCAGACAGTGTCATGCTGCTTTGACAGGAGTCTGAGAAAAGGACTGGCTCATAGCACGCTGCACGTCCAAGTGAATATTTCAGCACCTGGTAGGCAAGTTTTCCACAGAACACATTGCCTAACAATGTTTTCCACAGTATGCACCCAGACAAGATTGTTTTCACCTGATATTTCATTCTTTTCCCTTGCTTGCTATAGAACTACCAAAGAAATGCTATTTTATTTAAAACAACCCCATGATGAATTGCAGGGCCAGGAGAGCAATCCCTGAAGAATCTCCTGGAACATGCAGTGTCTGGGGAAAATGAGCCAAGAATAGGTTCCATGGTGGGGACCAGCTCCAAAGCATGGAGGAGACTGTGATGAAGCTGTCAACTTTCAGGAGAACCTAGTCAGCAGGGACTAAAATCTCATCCTTCCTCAACAGCAGAATAATGAAACTTCTCTTGAGGCCAGCTTTTCACAGAACAAGCCATGTTTCAGTTCCTGACCTTTGCCTCAAGCTGCTCTTGGCCCAGGCCCGCTGTGCAGAGCAGCTCTGCAGGCACTTCAGAATGGAGCTAGCTCCCTTCCTCAGGCACCTGGGAAACAGCTGTCTCCCTGGCAGTGAAAGGCAGCCAGTGAAAGGAAGAGAGGAGATAAAGCATTGATCAAAAGATGGGCAATGCCATTCTACAGTAACTAAGGGCTATTGCAGCCCCACACTTTCCAAGACATATGGCTCCAGTTCATAGCAAAGTTGGTCTCAGGAAGTGACGTGAGCTCTTAAAGACCACAGAGACAGATAGGACCTGCCTCAGGATGCACTAAATCCTGGGAAATGTGAGATATACTGACACTGTTTACATGACCATGACTTGCTTTCACAGTATCTGTGGCTGCACTACTGCTATCTAGCAATATTCTTTAATTCAGTGAGTAAGAGATGGGTGTTGTGGTTTTGGTGGTAAAGGTTCAATCATCGCTGGGGAGCAGAGGCTGTCAGTAAATGCAGCCACAGAGAGGCTGCAACTATTAGTGGCCAGGGTCTGTTGTGCTACTGAGATACACAAGTTGGGCTGAACAAAACAGGGGGAGTGGTGCAATATGAGAACGTGTGAGAGGAGCAGGAAATCGCTGTCCCACTCAAAGTCAGCCCAGAAGAAGGAAGATGTTAGCCTGAGTTCTAGCAGTGGAATTGTTAAATGGGGCAATTTGGATAACACTTACTACAGAAATCAGTACTTCCTAAAGAATGTTGATTTTTTTGAAAATCATGCTAGCAACACATTTTGACTTCTATTTGTATGCCTTTTTCCCTTGAAAATACTAATGGAATTTGTCTTGACAAAGAGGATACTGCAAGAAATGAATACATAATAAATAAGTTCCTTACATTTACTTCACCTCCCATCTATTTTGTGCAGATGTACATTAAGTTAGTTCAGATGGGTAAATACAAAATGAGATTTAACCTGAATATATAATAATATTGGCAGAGAAGAAAGCCATGTCATCCACAAACTTTTCTAATAAGAAGCCTATTGTAATTAAACCTTCAGATAAAGGACCTTGAATTTTGTAATGGACTTTGAAAATAAAAGACATGAGTTTCATCAACAATTAAATAACAAAGGTTATTAATTAAATCTGAAATTAAATACATAACCTACTTCCAAATATAATAAAGTTGGACATACTGTACTTCTTCAAACCAGTCCATACATCAAACTGGACGCTATTGAGTGTTTTAGAGACAAGTCTAAGAAATTCTTACAGACAAGTCTAAGAAATTCTTACAGAGAACGTTTCTTTTTTTATCCTGGCCACTCTGGTGATGACAAGTGCTTAGAAGCCTGAGGATTAATAACACTGAGGTAGTTATGTTAGTCTTAATTAACTGCAAGTGAGGCTGTTTGTTCTCCTCTTACTAAAGCTCTGTCCTGTGCGGGATCACTCTAAGATTATAGAATCACAGAATGCCCTGGGCTGGAAGGGACCTCCAAAGGTCACCTGGTTCAACCCCGCTGCAGTGAGCAGGGACATCCTCAACTCACTCAGGTTGCTCAGAGCCTCATCAAGCCTGCCCTTGATGTCTCCAGGGATAGGGCCTCCATCATCTCCTTGGGCAACACGTTCCAGGGTTCCACCATCCTCAGAGTAAAGAACTTCTTCCTAATGTCCAATCTAAATCTACTCTGCTCTGGAGTCTGACCTCAGTGCCACTCCTGTGGCAAAGACTGCTCCAGGTGGATTTTGTGTACAGAGAGGATTTCCTCTCAACATTTTAAAAAATGCTCCCTCTCCAGTTTCCCTGGATGCCTCATTGCTGGTTTAACAGACCGCTTTATGAAGAAGGACTGCTAGAAGTTGTTCTCTCTACACTAAAGCTTGGGTTAGTATATTTATCATGATCTTACTTTCATTTTCTTTCTAAGGTTTTTCAGTGAACCTATGTGAACATTTTTCTGGGTTGCTAATATTTGTATTTTCTGTATTTGCAAACTGCCTTGCTCCAATTCCACTTACAGAAAGGGACTAAACTCCATGAACTAGAGAAGAAGAGACAATGGTATACATTTGATATTAAAAAAAATCATACATGGTGTACATGTAGCTGTGTGAATATATACATTTCGCATATATAGAAAAGTATTAATTTTTTTCCCTTTTGTGTATAAATTTACTGGTTTGATTTTTAATAGTATTTCAACATTAATTTTGGGTGCCTTCTCCTCATGCTTCTTATCCTGGGAAGCAAACATCATTGAGCTGTCCTCGGCTATCTCTTTTCTCCCCTGCAACGTTGCAACTAATTTGATGTGCATTAAATTTTATGAGCTGGAGAGACAAGTCAATTCAACTCAGATCCACTAAAATGTTTAGATGTCAGGTGTAACAGGAAATCTGCTTCAGAGCATGAGTTTGCAGCCAGGCTAGTATCAGCTTTATCTCTTTGGTTTGAAAGGAATATGCCTATGAACACTAATTGGAAGCTTATGACACAAATATATAAAGGGCATTAGACAGGGAAACTTAATCAATTTGGACTAGGCAAAGAAATACCAGACTAGGTCTTTTCCAATCCTGTTCCTTTAGAAAAACAAACAAAAAACTGCCCCCACCATCCCCCACCCTCCCCCAAATCCCCATCAAAAACATAAATAAAGTCATTAGAAAAAAGGAAACTGTATTAAGGTTAAATAGAAGTGCAGCTGGCTTATTTGAGGAATTTTCAGTACTTTCTTATCAGAAAAATAAAAATACGTGTGATTTACTGATGGTATGTATGCTGATTCTATTACAGTAACAGAAACTGTCTGCTATCCAATCCCATATAACACAGTTTTGGTTTCCAGTGATGGTTCCTGAAGGCACAAAGAGAAATAACTGGCAAAAATCAATCTGGAAATCATTGGTAGCTGATCAACTACCTCACAGCTGCATTCTTAAATCTTCTGCTATAGCAATGCTACTAAAAGTATCTTATTTAATCATTATTAGACAGAAATCTCCATTGGTGTGCTGATATTATTTGACAGCCTCAGCATCATATGTAGAATGGTGAATTACTAAATAGCAATGTGAAATGTAGGAGGGTAGGTATCAATTCAACTGTTGCTGAACATCTAAGAATAAAAATTTAGTTAATGTTTAAGGAGGAACAGATCAAACTGAACACAATTTTCTCTTATAGAAGATGTTCTGCTTTAGGTTGACTTAAAATGTGTCTCGGCTGACCTGGAACTGCTTTGTTCCATTGTTGGGTTGTCTTACAAACCCATTTTGTTCTTCTTCACTTCCCTCTTCCATTTCTGTGTGTCAGCTTTGGACTGCTTTGCAGCTGTTTCAATAAGATTCCTGGAGTATGAAGCAGGAATTTGCCTTGTCATGTCTATGTCCTGACTTCTTTTTGGTATTATCTTCCCACTTATAAAATTTTATGGCAGGTCAAATGCTAAAGAGAAGTTAAAAAATTTAAATGATTTAGGAGATTCAGATACTTGTCAATAAGTGAAGCCACTGACTGTGGAAGTACATCTACACTACTGCACATGAGGAATGAAGTTTATTTCTCCCACATCTCAGCCTTTTTTGGTTTGTTTTTGTTTGCAAAGCTATCGATGCTTCTATTCTGTTGACTTCACTAATTTCAGTGAGTTAGAAAATATTCTCTTGCTAATGTCAGCTGGTGTTATTATGGTGTTATTGCTTGATTATGGCAAAACCAGTATACTGCATCTTTTAGACAGGGTGCTGTGCTTTTATTCTATTATTTGGGGGGATTATTTTTGGAAATACTTTGATAATTTATCATCTTTCTTCTCCACTTTCTGCCAAGCTTTCGGTCAAACAAAGGCTGTCTAAAGGAAGGGGTTTGTCTTTCCTTTGGCTGGCTCCTTTGAAGAGCATCACTGCTGTGGTGATACAAATACTAATGGCTGACAAACCCTAACTATTATGAATATCCTAATAAAAAGGACAAGAAATTTTCCGCTGTAAACAGATTACCTGTAATGCATTTCCATCAGCTAGGTCTTGCACCAGAACCTGTAAAGTAGGGTATATATATTTCAGGAGAAAATGGGACAGGAAAAAGGAATTACTACTGCTTGACCTTCCTGGTTATAATATAACTTGAAAGAAAACTAAGATATGCTGCTCTTCCAGATTTTCACCAGCATCCTCAACACATTAATACCTTTGCAGTGTGTAAACCATTATGAGCTGGTTACTGTATTATGTCACTTAAGTAGCTGTAAACAAATTAGGAAAATTCAATGCTGCTTATCTGAATTCAAACCAATAAATTAAATTGAATGTGGGCAATTTCCAATTTGGGCATACTGTAGATAAACAAGGGTAAGTAAATATGTACAACATTTGCAAATATATGCAATATTTTAAAACATTTTATTTTTAAAAACTAAATATTTAATTTAAATAATAGCTACCTGTTTATTTTTGCACATGAAATAATTGCTTAACTCTCTGTCTTTATTAAACACTGAGCTTAGAAAAGATGAATTTATAGAAATAGTCTCAGTTTTGCCTACACCATATTGAATTGTTTAGAAAGGAATAAAAATGCCCTCTTCATAATCTGGCTTTCTTGTATTGTAGTTTTTAGGTTTTAGTACATGGCCAGGCAGATCTGCATGCCTTAGAAGTATTTAATACTGTTAAAGTGTGTTCCATAAACTTTTAAAATATTTTGGAACAAGCCCTCATTCTAATTTTTATTCAATATTTCACAAGAATCATGTCCTTCCCCATCTCCCTCTCTCTCTCTTGCTTTCCAGAGTAGAGCCATTGAGAATCTGTGGATTATTGAAGAGATTTTACACCATAGAGTTGTGACACTTTGAAGCTATCTAGGGAAATATCTTGTACTTTGAAAGGTCACACTCAACTTAAAAAAAAAAAAAAAATCCATCTCAGTTCTTGCAGATCTTTAAAGAGGATGTCCTGAGCTTCTGCATCAAGCAGAAGCTAGTATATCTTTCCTTTTCTTTACGTGCATCTCTAAGGTAAGTACTGATTCATTTATGTGGGAAATGCATCTGCTGCCTGAAGGACAACCAGGCAGCTGAAGGTACTTCTTAGAGAGGTGTGTTCACTTGAACAGTCCAATGAAATACTGAAATAGAAACTGCATCTTTTGGACAAATACTTCTTATGAAAAACAAATACATTAGTCTGTGAAGTCAGACTCGTACACTTGCAGTTTCCTGGAACTGCCAAGGCACACCAAGCTGTTAATCTTGTTCTGAAGTTCATCTTTTGACTTCAACACTTCATTTTTCTAGGAAGTCTCATCAGTGAGGGCTGGGGTTTGCATTCCTTTCTCCAGTAAAACTCCCAGAAGAGTTTTTAGCTAAGCAAAGTTAACAGGATATTATACAATAGTACATATTACATGGTCAATCTCCTTCTCCCTATTCACTCTCAACAAAAAAGAATTTTAGATGTAGTGGGAAAGGAGGGAGTACTGCAAAAGAGAAGAGCATGGCAGTGATGGTACAACATACTTTCTTAATGCACATGAGTTAACTCCTGTTTTGATACCTTGATGTCACTACTGAATGAGGCATATACCTTTTGTGTCCACTCTATGCAGGCTCAAAGAGACAGAAAATATATTGAACTGTACCTGTGATATAAGGCAGACTTTTATTGTCATGCTTTATTGTGGTCAGTGAGAAACTAGTCTAGCAGGAAAGGCAAATTCTTTTCCCCAAATTTTTGTGAATACTGAAATAAATGCTGTAAATACGTTCTATTTGCCACACCTCAGTATCCATTACAATAAAAAAGAGGCACTTTGACTCTGTGGATGTTGTCTAGAAGATACAGGATATGGATCTGCCTGTTTGCTGGTCAGATTGCCAATATAAAATTTACTAAGACTGCTTGTTAAGCACAACATTGGTGTTCAGCTTACAAGTGGAAGCTTCATCACCTGTTAAATCTGAGAATCTTCAAAGATTTCTGAAGTGGGAAGAGAAAGAGCAACAACAACAAAAACAGTATTGAAGGAACATTGCACCATTCTTCCCTATGCAGGACAACAATGACCCAACTGGGAACAATCCCAGAAACATGACCAGTTGAGGAACATACACCCTGTCAGCCTTTGAGTGAGCCTGGCAATCCTGTAGGTTCAACTCCAATTAAAGCTGGAAGTAATCAGCAGGCATCTGATTTTCACAGCTGGTTGTAAATTCCCTTATCTACCTACGAGGAATAGGAAGAGCAGTAATTCAGAGCTGTGGAGTTCTCCTCAAGTGATGGCTGTGAGATACCCCTCAAAAAGACAGAGTGGTTTCTGTATCCTTTTAAACTGTACAGGCAGAGAGCAGCAGTAAAACCTGGAAGAAGATGTCTTTGCTTACCACCATCTAGACTCCAGGAACTTTGGGCCAAAGTGTATTTTTAAAATATTAAGCTATGATTAGTAGGCAGAAATTATACACATGGAACAGCGACGGCATGCCTGGTTTATGTTTCATGTCTCTAGGGAGTACAAACATACTGAATGATAGAGATGTTTATTTTGGAACCATTTTCTTCTTTGATGTTCATAGTATGTTATAGAAAAACAAAGTATTATTTTGTAGAAGAATATCTCTTCGTGGCATAGCTATGTGAATCTCTGTACGTTTAATAAGGCTTGCTGTGAGAAAGAAACACTTTGGCTCTCTGGGGGGAAAAAAATAAATAATTAAGAGAGGCTGATTATATAGCTAATACTACATTATGCAAATATGCAACCCAGGGAGGTTTGGCACACAATGCCTTGATTTATATGCTGTTTAAAGGCACCTTATCTTTCTGGTTTGTTATTTATAGGCTGGACTGTGTGTTTATGCAGTTGCATATCCAGAGAGAAGAGAGATGCTGCTACTCGACTTGGTGTTTCAGACCATGCTTTGGAACTGCCTGAAATGGGGCTCAGCATTCCTTTATGGATACCGTGAACTTCAGCCCGAGCTGAGAGCCCTTGGGCAGATTCAAGAAGAGGGAATGAATACTGCCCTCTTGGAAGTTTTATTTGTTCTTTGGGTGATGGGTCAAGTGAAAGAATGTTTAACAAGGACAATTTTACAATAGATTCCTGTTAAAGTATGGTGGTGAGTCACCACATCTATTTACAGCAAAATGATATATAGAGGTACTTTTCAATTCAGAATCTCTCTCTCTTAACAAAGAGGGTTGAATTTAAAAGCAAAGGAAGTTCTCATTTAGAATGATGTCAGAAAAGATTATAAAATAAACTGATACAAATTCCTAAGCTATGAATTTGGTTTGTTAATAAGGGAAGATTTAAGCATGTGAGTTGCATCAGTGGTTTGGGTCACTCAGCACCTCTGTTTATGCCAGGTATAAACAAGGAAGCCCAATTCTGGAAACATACAGAATTAATGAGCACTTCTGGTGGTGGCCCTGGAGGCTGGAAATGTATTTTCAATCTTCCCTTTTGATTCCCTAAATTGTAAAATGTAATTTTCATCCTAGTTCACTCTAGTGTCAGTGCATGTGAGAACTAAATCAGCGTTCGTTCATCCAGTAGTGCCTGCACCAGATGGAACTGGTGACGTTCAGCCTGTCCTGGGCATAAGGCTGTCATAGAAACAGTAAAGAGCCATCAGTCAGTGATGGCTTTTGGATATAACTGACACGGATCAGATTTGATCTGTGATTTTAAGTCTTATATTTGGTGTCATTAATTTATAACACATTACTCTTTGTTTTTTTTAAAAGACCCTATTTTAATATTTTTTATTTATGAAAATTTTTCTATGCATGTATTACCCTTCCATATGTGTTCAGGGGAAAAAAAACCAACATATTTGAATACTAAAGTGAATTAATCATAGATCCAGCTCCATAGTTTTAGGAAAGCCAGAAACTCACTGTATCTCCCCATTAGAAGAAGAAAACAATTGAGTTTTTCATATAATCTTACACAAGGGTAGATGGTCTAGCAGTGGACTGAGGTGTTAGCAAAAAGTGGCTGGAGACTGTACTAGTGTCCTAGTATATGTTTCTGAAATGCTTTCTCTTACCAAACAATGGCTCATGATCTGTTGTGAAGCCACTGACAGATTGTCTATCAACCCCCCCTTACCTTGATGAGTAAAGGCTCTGGAAAACAGTGATAAATTACAAGACAGTTTCCTTAAAATCCAGCACCAGTAGATTATCTTTGAACCAAACTTCCCTTAGTATTTTTCTGATTTTATGTGACTGGGGAGAATTTTCTCTTTATCAAAGGTCTTTTACCCCAGAGCCAAGATGTTGATGGCTGATGAAAGTGCTACAGAGCCTTGTTACATTCTGCAGCTTAAAAGTCAATGAAAACTAATTTTTGTCTTGTTGCACTCCTTTTTTTTCCTTTCCTCCAGAGGTCTTTCCTATTGGCAGGGTAAGCTATTAAACGCTGCTTTAATCTGAATCAGAAGACTTTTCACACAAGGTTTAATATTTTTTTTTTAAGTAGCCTGTTATCAATTGAAGGAAGGCTGAAGACTAGAGAGGCTTCATTTATCTTACCATTGACAAGCACTGAGAAAAAAAATAGTATTTTAATGTACTGTTGATGAGTGTTGCAACTTCCTGTGATTAAAAGCTTCACTCCATGTGGACAGCAGTGCTGAACAATATTCTTTGATAACTATGGCCAGATACAGTACTTTAACTGAACTGTAAACTCATGGGTGATCAATACAAAGTAAGTTTTGTTAGAATTAAGATTTCAAGCAAAACAACAGTCAGGCTGGAAACAAGGGAACCCTTGTGTCTTATTTGGGAAGAATTCTTGTGTTTGGGTCATTTCAGCATTGTCCTGGGAGATCCAGGATCATCAGGTCTAAGCAGTGGGCTTGGGAAGTTTTGGGTTTTGTTCACTGGTCAGCGAAATTAGAAAATACCTCATTGCACTCCTCTCTTTCATGAAAAGCAACATAGTGAAGCAAGACATTGCAAGTTGAGGATTATTTCCTCTCTTTGCCAGGACTTGCATTGCAGAGATCAGAGGAATTTTGCTTTCAGCTCCTATGTCAGTGTGTGCTTTTGTCCCAAGAACTTCTTATGGTACCAGCAGAGGTGAATCTTTTGGAGAAAAAGGGAGAGCTTGCTGTGTTTTATTTCAGTCTAACACAAACCAGCTGTTACAGCAGTAAGTTATTTAAATGATACATGTTGGTTTATGTGCAAGTGCCTGTACCACTGAAAAAACATGATAAAGTAAAATAATGCCTATCATTCCTACTTTTGGGGATACAGAAAGTTTCTCGAACTGCAGCGTTGCTATCATTTAATCTGAAATGAAACGGGGTTGCTACAGGAAGGGAAATTGCATTTCTGGATGTCACTTAGTCAGGTTCTCTAAGTGTGAACGAGCTGTGCTGTGTTTCACCAGTGAAGAACCCTCAGGTACAAGTGCAGGTGCATAAAAAACCTAAACCATACCCAGGAGGTGGTTTGTCTCACTTCTTCAAGTACTTACAGATAAAAAAGGAGAGACCAACAAACCAGGGTCCCATGTGGGTTTGTGCAAATCCAGATATCTACACATTCCTGAAAAAATGACCTAATTCAGCTTCTTTTGGTTTGTTCTGTAGGATAGTCATATTCTTTAGTTAATAAGTCAGTGAATTTGATTAATGTTAGGAATAGACTTACTTCTATTTAAGATACCCAAATACAGGTAATGAAGGTTTAAATAACCTTGGAAAATGCTTAGGAAAATATTGAAGGCTGCATGAATTTTCTTTGCATGTTGGTTCAAAGCTTGCTATGAAGAGGTAAGCTATAACTGAAAAGCCAGTGCATGGTAAGCTGTCTATCACACTTAAAAAGATGCTAAAAAGCAAGAAAACCCAACCCAACCCTGCCCCCGCTTATATCGTAAGGGTGTACCATGTTGCTGTGTTATGAGAGATTTAGGATTGCACCAGTTCTGTTAGGATCTGGAGGCATGGGTGAATACCCCTGTCTATGTGATGGCCTTAGATGTTACCCTGCAGCTCAGTTTGAGCTGTTGGAGGATGCTGCATTGGTGTTTCACACATGCAGATGGGAAATATCAACAGTGAAAGAGCTCTAAATACCCCTCCCATCAGCCTAGTGTGGGTTTGATATTGGGAAATATCTTGAAGGTACTGCATTTGAACATAAAAAGCAATAAAAGTTTGCTATATTTGTTATATTACAGTGTCCTAAAAACCTAGGTGTCCAGCAGCCCAGGGGATGACATGAGCACAGCAGTGACCCAGTTTTATTCATTTCTCTAGGGAGATAATGGGAATGATAAGAAATGGACTCTGAATAGACTAGATATAATCAAATGGCACATAGAAATTTGAAAAAGTATAGTGAAGTATGCATGGACACATTTCAGACAAAGATACTGTCACAAGCATCCCATTCCTGGTTACAATTATTCACTAACTCTTGACAAAATGCACACTGGAGTAACCTGGTGTATGCTCGAGCTTCTCTTTCTCTTTTAGGGCATACAAGGACATAGGTGTTTTCTCCACCTCCAACAATACTGATGTTAGGTAGTGAACCAGACAATTCCTGACTTGTATGTAGGAAGAAGGGAGGAAAAAAGTGTGAATGGAAATGTTTACCTTTTTTTTAAAAAACGAAAAAGCTCAGTACAAATTCAGACCTGCTCTTATGTTAGCTGATCTGATGAACCTGTTTATTATAATAACAATACCAATAATAATAATGACTTCTGTGACTCCTTTTGAAGTCCTTTGACGGATGTCCTATCCTAAAAACAATGCCAGGTTCTGTGTACTTCAGCCTGTCTGCTCTGGGCTTTTGTACTCAGTATAATCAGCTCCCTGGAGCCCCCACACCTCCCCCCAGGAGCTTCCTTCTGTCTGCAAGGACTCCTCATGGTACAGCTTCCTTCCTGAGGAACAGTGCTCTTAAAAGGACTAAGGTTTGAATTCCAACACTGGTGGGGAGTTTAGAAGAACAATGTAATCTTCAAGAATACCCTTCCTTGGTGCCTGGGCTTCCAAACAGAGGCTGTCCCAGAGGCAGAAGACTGCAGGTGCTTAAGGTTAAGTTTGAGTCAGGCTTGATGAGTCTTGCATTATTATAATTATGCCAATATTATAATTATACCATTATTATTAGATATTATACCAATATATCCTTCAGGATAATTTTCCAAAAGCAGTCACAATTTGGGCCACCTCTGAAATTTTTACTGCACCATTTGGTAAGAGAGTAGGATGCTCTGTGTAGCTGAAAAAGCATTGGGTTTTTGTTTCAAGTAGGACAGATACAAGACGACAATAATCTGGATGATCACCAGGTATTTTTTAAGGGTTTTGGCATTAAAATAAAATTCTCTATCTATACCTATAAAAAGACACAGACTGGATTCAGTAGTGCCATTTAACACCTTGTAGAAGGTATTTTTAGTTTAAAAGAAAAAAAGAAAACCTTCTTATGTATAAAGTCTGGAAGAAATGTCCTCAAAAGATTGAGAATGTCTTTATTTCTCACTTGACTAGACCGAGGCTTTCATATATATATATATAAATGTACCTATAAATGTTCTGAGAATAAAACAGTAAAAAGATTGTACATCTGGAAGGAAAAGTTGTATCAGCAAAGACACGGTTCTGCCACACTTTGTGTGAAGTCCTGGCAAGCATAAGATGTGCTAGGAATTCAAGATAAGGCCTCAGGTTTCTCCAGGACACCAATTACTGTGTATGAGTTATGAAGCACTTCTATAGTCTCCTTCTGAAATACCTTTTTTGAGTGAGTTTGGTACACATGGAAGATTTGAGAGTGACAGCTCTGGAGAATGAAGGTTTTTATTTATCTGTGTAACAGGCAAAAAAGTAACTGAGCAGTGAGTCTCCTCCACACAGTTCTGGAAGGAAACTTCTACAAGTGGGAGCAGAGCAATACATTTTGACCTTTGTTAAATAATCTGAAAAACCCTAAAGACACTCTGAGTCTGAATAATCACATTCTCTAAATATATCCTGCATGCAAACCTAGTTACATCTACTCACTGTTGCTGGGCCTAATTTAAAAAAAAAATAGCAATAATAAAAAAAAATATATAAATATACTGAGCCCTCATAGAATATTCACAAATTGCTAAAAAGGGTGCTGTCTTCTTTTTCTATATACTACAGTGCTTCAATTTTCATGCTCAATCAGCCTTTGACCTCTCTGTTTACACCGCTTCAGAGACATCCATTAGTGCCAAAAGAGTTGGTTTTTTCTGTGTGTTTGCAGAAGCAGCAACCTCCCCACCATCTCCACAAGCACTGCAGCTGAAGTATAACCACTGGACTGTAACAAAGATACAGCAGAGCAACAGGAACTGGGCAAGAGTTGTGTTGTCACTAAAAGCACCATCCCTTTAATCTTTCTAGCTGTTTGGGTAACACAGTGGCAGGAGGCTGGTTCATTAAGTGAGGCTGGGGGTTTGTTTTTGTTTTTTTCTTTCTTTCTTGTGCCCAGCTCACTCTCTGGTCTCCGCTCCATGGTGCTCATGCACACTTCTGACTGAGTAAATGGTCACTTATTTACATGCAGGTATCCTCTCAGTGAAATCCAGTCTTTCAGACACAGCAATCACCTTTCTTTATACCTAATTCAAAGTTTTCATAGAGGGAGCCAGCAGCTAGAATGCAAGCCACTGTTCCCTAGAACCCCTCAGATAAATGATCAGACAAGAATACCACTCCTGGTCCGATTCTGGAAACAAGACTAAGGAAAAATGAATGGGCATTGCTGGCGTAGCGGTGAGTTTTCAGCAGAATATGCTCCAGGGCATATTGACATTTGCCAATTAACAATTAATCACCCTAAAAGACCCCAACGTGGACAGAGAAGAGAAGGATGGCAGCACTCCTGCAGTACAGCTGCTGGAGAAACCTTTAATTATCCAGCTCACTCCGAGTGCTCCGTGATGCGGAAGGGAGGGCTCATCCTGCTCCGCTCTCCAATGGGTGCTTTTAGGTGACTCACATCTTCTTTCACAACTTTCTTGAAAGACACCCCAGTCCCCCTTTCATCATCCTATTTTGTAATCAATAGTCTTGTGTTTCATTATATAGGATTCGGGCATCTCCAGACAGTATTGCTATAAATCTTGACACATGACAGAACATTAAATGAATTGCTGTAAATTTTAAGTGAGCGTTTTCTGGCACTGCTGAAGAAACTCAGCGAGCATGTAAAACGAGATGGCAAATGCTAAGTAAAATGGTAGTAATAACTGAAATCAGAGGTCTGATTAAATTACAGACATACTAGGTTTTGTTGCTGGATCTTAGTTTCTGAGACCAAGGAAAGGAAATGGAGAGAAATATTTATATTTTGTCAGCATGACAGCGTGTTGTCTTGCCTCACAGTGGGTTAGTTGCAATAAATTGCCTTCCTTCCTTTCTGGAGTTTAGACTTAGTGATTCATGAGGTCTTTTGGTGTCCTATATGTCTCTATTCCTTTCATCCCTTCTTTAAGCAGACCAAAGACTATTTTATTTTAGATGAGCTAATCATAAACAAACCCCAAACACAAGTCCCGTTGTATAAATCTGGACTGATATCCAAGCATTCTGACCATTTAGAGCTCATACTAATTTCTGGGTGCCAAAGCTTCTTAAAATTAAGCTCAGAATGTGCTTTAGTGTGATTTTTGAAAGGGATCTTTTGGTGTGCAGTGTGTGATTGAGATAGACGAGTTTCAAGACTGAGATGGTAAGTGTGTGCTAGTCTACTAAAACACATCTTTAGCTGCCTAAGTAGTCATTCTGATTTCAGGCCTCATGCCTAAGACTAAGGCTGCACTTGTGTGGACTTCATTAGAATAGGGCATGAGGGTCCCTTTCACAAGAATGAATGTAACCTGCATCACCCACAAAGACGACACATCGTTTGTTCCAAAATAATGTGTTCAGTGTTTTCTAGGAAATGTTTATGGCACTTCTTGCCTTGGGGCTTTTGCTTCTGTTTTCCCACTCGCCTGGTAAATTCCTCTGCTTGGGGCCCACCTTCTGTCAGACTCGTTATTTGGAAATGTCACTGGAGCAATGGCATAAGAGGGAGGTGAGAAGCTGACATACAAGGCTCCACATACAGCAAGGCTCCATTGCCAGTGAATGATCTCTGACAGAAAACCAGGATAGGAACAGCAGAACCTGTCTCTTTTGAAGAGGGCAGGATCAGTTCACGTGAAAGGGCTAAGGTCCTACTTCCAGAGTTGTGACAATATATTTTATTGTATCCATCACTCTATAAAAAGATTTGGGTTGTTTCACAATTGTGAAGCAATTTTTCAGCAAGTACGAGTCTGTAGATTTCACTGGCTTGGTCTTGTTTCAGATTGGAGTGCTGATCACTAATCACACCAGTTTCATGCTAACGAGCCGGCCCCTAATTCTGAACTGCTGTCTGCCACCTTGCCATTCTGCTGGGCATCACCTGGCAGAGCCATGATGTAGTTGCTGTGTAATTTATGCTTTGCAGGTGTCAGTAACTCCACGTCAGAAAGCAGAAAGATGCTTGGATGTATTTGGTAATTACTGTGTTACTAACAGGGTAATTGCACACTTATTTCTGTCTACAAATTACACGGTAGTCACACTCAGAATTACCATTAAAGACATCTTCAGTAGTTGCCAGTGAATAATTGCTTTTTAATTACAATATAATTACATGCTTATTACTGTCTGGCGGAATAAAGCACTACTTGATTTTGTATACTTTGTGGCATTGTCACAGCAGCCAAAGGTCCATCGATGTCATTTGCATGAACACTGTCTGTGGCATCTCTCCAACACTTTTGAAAGTGTTTTTAGCTAAGAACAGTAAATGGCTATCTCTAAGGTGGTGTCACCCCTCTTTGAGCAAATAGTTTATCCTGTTAGTAAAGTCCATCTCAATTAAGGTTAAGCCTGCTATGGTTTTCAAATGTCATTGTGTCTTCTCTGTTTTAAGCTGACAGCAACAGTGTCTGTGGACGGCTTGAGGATAAAAGTTTGCACAGGGCTTTCACCAAGAAAATTCCAACCCTAAAGCTCCAAATAAATTCTCACCACTTTCTGATCAAAAGTGGTGAACTCTCATCAACAGTTTACTCTGTGCTGCCCAACCACAGCCTGTTTGGCTATGAATTTGGGTTTTGAGCTAATGTAACGCAGCACCTGCCATGAGTTCAGGGTTTCAGAAGAAGATGTAAGCCAGAGCTTAATATATTGTCAGGATTGACAGCTTCTGATAAAAGAGGTGAAACTCAGGGGTCTAAAGGTGTAGACAGAGCAGTAGTTTATTTACCTAAGTATAGAATAATAATTATTTAAAAAATCATTAATCTTTACTCTGTTTATAAACAGTGGAGAACAGCAGAATATTCACAAGATAGAACTGGTTTCAGGGAGGCTGACCCAAACAAATCCCAAAGAATCCAACGGAATCAGTCCACACATCCTGCCAGCAGAAAAGCCTACTCTGTGTCTCATGGAGAAACAAGCATTTCACTGGCTTGAGATCAGATCCTGCTAACTTGTCTGAACTTTCTCAGCAAGAGGTACTTTCCTCACAGAGCCTGACCTAGAGGAGCTACAGGCTTGTAGCTTCAGGATCACCGTAACAGGAACCACAGACTGGCTGAGATACTGTTGATCATGATTAAGTACTTTTCTGTAAGAATTTGGAATCTGGTTTATTGCAAATAGAATAGGCAAATTAAATAAGGTTCAATTAATTATCAGGATTTGGATAGCTTGATTTCTGCAGAGTGTTGATCACAGTTTAAACAAATTTGCAGCACTTTCAACCATTTAGAGCACGCTGTGGTGTTCAACACACTTTACAAATGAGTGAAATTCTTCCTGTGATTCTGCATGGAAAACCAACATACGATAAAGGAAGCCAGGCTCTGGAGAAACTCAATCTCTGTTTTGACTTCTGAATTGTAAAAAAACCTTTCTGTTTGCTAGTTTGTCATCTTCCCTCGTGGCACTTTAAGGCAGTCCTTATTCACTTACCTTCCACTTTCAATAATGCACTGATTTGCAAATAATGGGGAAAATATTTTCTATCTCAAGTTTCAGCCTGAATCTGATCTTCTATACAGGCAGAAAGTGAAATGATTAAATGTAACAGAGCTGTAAAGGCTTCAGCTAATCATGGATATTGAAAGAAGATAAATACTTTCAGTTAATATTCCATTATGTCTTAATCAAGTCCTTCTAGTTGTCCACTCTGCTTACATTCCCCCTCCTCAAGCATAGTTTATTTCTTGCTCATAAATTCTGTTGTTAATAGATGAAGTTGAAATCCAAAGAGCAGTCAACAGTCACTCTGAGCAGAGTCACTAAAACTATTAACTTTTTCACATATTCCTCATCTGAGTTCATTTAAATCTAACTTGAAGGGCTGGCAAAATAACAGGAGGTTAAACTAATGAATTTCTTTGTGCTTAACTAATAATACATTTTGTTTGAGGTCAGAACTTTCAAAATGATTTAACGTACATGACATTTTGCCAGCTTTTATTTTTCAGAGACTTCCTTGTTAATATAAAATATTGCAGTTTATTTTTGAAACTGAATTGCTGGGGTGGAGAATAAACTGCAGACCACTCAGTGGTATTGCAAATAATTCAAAGGGAAATGCAGTGTTTGAAAGCAGTATCTACTGCTAAAGAGCATTTGCTAGCAGACAGAAGCACGAGACAGAACTACTCTCAGCACAGTAAAAGCTAGAGCTGTGTTCTGGAATTTAGAAATTAAAGATCTTCTACTGAAATACTGTAATGATTTGAGTGTTTAAGTAAACAAGGAACTGCTGGTCTCCCAGTATTCTCAGAAGCCAGTGTGAAATGGATAAAACAACACTTCCTTCATGGTCTTCGGGATGTCTCGCATGATTTCACTGAAGTCTATTTATGCTTTCTGTGCACAGGAAGCTTTAACTAACTTTTTTCCTTTCTAATGTTGAAAACACGAGTTTGATTTTTCACTATGATCCAGCCAGTACCTAAACCAAGATAAATCTGCATCATGGTTTGTAAAACCTTGGAAGGGTTAACTGGAAGTTCCAACTTTACTGGCAGAGAGAGAAGTGCAGACACAGCAGCTCCTCCTTTTGGCATTAGATTTCCAGTTAGAAGGTACATGGCCAAACACACCAGGTTCTTGGAATAAACTTTTTCACCTTCAAAGCTTTTTGCTGAAGCAGCAATCTTCTGTCAAGAGCATCGAAGCAGAGGAGTGTTATATAGAGTGGAGAGAGCAGCAGCTGATCTGGAAAAAGGCCCATTTCAATGTGACGCGTTCATCCTAAAAAAATCGAGTAAAACTTTCATCCTACATGCTCTTGATTCATGCGTGCTGGAATAACTGAACCTTGAGTAGTTCTGCTAATCAAAAGAAACATAAAATCAAAACACAGGAGGAAAACAAAGAAAAGGATGGAAAGGTCTGGTAGGCTGAAGAAAAAAATCTATGATCTGAGTTTGCTCCTTGCTTCAGTCTCACACTGATGCCATTTGAACAAGGTGTTTAATCTTTCTGTACTTCAGTAACCCAGTACAGCACGGGAATACCAGCCCTTCCTCTGTTTCCCTCTTCCACCCTGTCTATTTAGCCTGTCAGATGTCTGGCACATGAAGACATGTCACCTCTCAGTGTCTATTTACAGCGTTCCAGTTTTGATGGGGATGTCTGGCTGACACACATAAATGATGCCAATAACACAAATCAGAAGTGTTTTACAGAGACCTTTCCTCTGTGGCCAGGATTTACAGTGAGTGATTATAAATGGCAAACACAGTGTGCTACTCCCTCGTTCCCACTCCTCACAACCTTTGTGACCAGTTTCTCTTCATTTCCTGAACTGTCTTAGCATGCGGTTAAGAGCCTCCTTTTAAAACTCAATTTTTTGATTTGAGCCCTTTGAACATAACTATAGGTTCAGGGTTTCTTGAAGTTCCTATGCATATAGACCTGATTTTTTTTACAGATATGTCTCCTTAACTAAGCATAGTATTGCAAGCTTTCCTTTAGCCCCATTAAAAGAAGTAAGAAAGAGAATAATTAGGCCAGTGTCACGTATACAGCATGTTTGGGCTTTTCTGTTAACATTAATAGAGAGCATGATTTACTTAACAGTGTCTGTGTGCTGTATATGACAGAAAGGCTCAGGAGGAAAGGATATTCCGAAGAAAGCTGGTATGAATGGAGTGCTCTACAAAATACAAGATGTGGTGCTGCTTGTACCTCTTTTATGTGCCAAACACTTTAGGAGAGGAAGCTGAAAATGCAGCTGGAGATGAAGAGCAGTATAGAAAAGAGAGGGGTATGAGTAAAGCTACAAAGGTGGAAAACCCGAAGGAGCATATGATGAGCAGCTAGTCTGGGAGGCTGTATTGTCTGAGTGGACAGTGATGGGAGGGAAGAGAATAGGGAGGAAAAACTGGAGGTGAGGATGAGTGGGTTTACTTTTAATTGGATGGGGAATCCAGAAAGAAGGTGCCAGCAAGTGGCACGCAGGCAGCCATTTACTTTCAGCATGTTCTCACCCTTTTCACAAAGCTACTCATCTTGACCACATCTTCAGAATTTCTTTTACAGACATTGCTGCAAAGACACACAAAATGAGTTGTCTATAGATTGAACCTTGTCTGTGATATTTTGCTGTAACTGTGGATTTGGACACTAGAGAGGAAGAAGATGTATTGCATTCACACAGTGTACAGAAAATCTGATTATAAGCAACTAGAGGCTACCTAACAAAAAGTGTTACATTATATTCAGAAAGCAAGAATAATTTCAGGCTGACAGCAGATTTTTAATTCTACTGTAACATGCCTCTAAAATGTGTTGTGACCAATCATATGAAAAGCTGCTATTTATTTTTGAATGGGTGGACCTAGGTAGCCACAAGAAAGAATACACACTAAACTAGCAAATCATTTTTATATTAGCCAAAGCAAAATCTTCACAGCAAATGTATGTAAATCACTAACTTTCAGTGCACCGAAGGGAATGTACTTCATGCTATAACTTAAATACTAATGAAATCAAGTGAAAATGATAGTCATTAGTCAGCTGTGCCTTGATAGGGTTCCCTGTGGACTGATATAAATTCACCATTAGAAATGGATTCTCTCACAGTCCACAGTGAGTATTTAATCCTTCTGTAAAGCAGATTTAAATTTGATGTTTAATATGTGGTTTTTCATTTCAGGTCTCTTATGTTTCTGTATTTGCAGCTTGTGTTTAATCTTTTTTAAGTCACTCTAAGTTTTTTATCTGCATTCTCTTGGTTTTATGTGCATATTATTGGCCTATGCGAATCATACAGCCACAGGTATTAATGATAATCAGTGGAAGCAAACTAATTAGCACACAGCTTAAAATAATGAAGTCTCTTACAAGCCAAATGACCCACTTTGGTTTCCGTTCATAAAAGGAACTTGTTACCAGATAGAAATTTAGGGATAGTGTTTGGAATGGTATCAGAGAAAAGGACAGCTATTTTTTCCAGCATTTAGTTCTGCCAGATCATTTTAAACAAGTCAGTAGAGGCATAGACAGGCACACACAGATCCTGGAACCTTCGCTGAGGTCATCTGAGAGGAGTGAGATTCTCGCCAGCGTTCCTGCCACTCAAAGTCTGCTGCGTGGCATCCGGAGCGTATGCCACCCACTCCAGTTTTGCACGACTGCTACCTCCTCGTTCCCCTTCGTTTCTGTCAGACCTGATCTGACACTGCCTGGCAGCCAGGTTCTGGAGCACTGCTCTCCAGCTCTTTTGATGGTCCCCAATCCCTGGTGATGACGCAGGCAAGCTGAAGTGACTTACTTTCCCCCGAGAGAGCAAAATCATACTTTCCCTCTAGTCAGTGTGCTTTGTCAGTCTGATTACAAGCCAAGGGTATTACTGGTCCAGCCAAGCTCTGGTCACGATTTCCCCATTCCTGCTTTAAATTAAACAGTTTATACTGTCTACACTGGACAGGAATTAAGCTAATTCCTATTTCCACATCATAACAAGATAAACTAGTGGAAAGCACCTTCATATATCTCTCATTAAATGGTCACATTTTAACTTTACCAGCATGGGAGAAACACCTTTTGTGTAAATCTATCGATTTAGACATTTTGGACTAAAAGCTGAAAAAGTTTGGCCTTTAACCTAGCAGACTTTGTGTGCAAAGGTACAAACTTCAACCCATTGCTCCTGCTGCTAAAAATCTTAGCTCAGAGCAGCACACAATCTGCATGCAAAAGCCAATCAGAAAGCATTAGAGAGAAAACAACTTAGAGCAGCCAGAGTTTTCAGCACTGTCCTGATTTACAGAAGGCTGGGTGAGAAGCTCTGGTTTCCCCACGCACCTCCCCCTTGCCATCCCCACGTGCGTGGTCGCAGTCATGCTGGGCAGTCTCTCAGCCCACTTCCCCAGGGATCCATCTCCGTGGTGTTTGTTTCCCACTGTTACCTTTCACAGCGGTCTGGCCTCTGCCCTGAGGAGCATTGGTTAGGTGGGAAAGTGTGAGGTGAGGGAGAGCAGCGAGCTCTCGAAAGCATGATGAATGTGCCACTTATGTTTGGTTTACAATTAAATGATGTCGAGGCTAAGTATGCCATTTTATGACATATTTTGTTTTCACAGTTGCTGAGCAGGGGGTGAAGTGAAATTAGTAACCTGCCTTCTAAACCCCAAACAAATCAAACTTAAACTTTCTTTTTGTGTAACTGCCCTTCCTAACAAATCTGGTGCTGCTGTCTAATAATTTATGCCGGTCTGATGTTAGTTTGTTTTCCGGATGAGTGTGTTGGTCTAATTCCAGAGGCATCTGCCTGCAGAAATACACAGAAAAGAGAAGTGTTTATTAAGCTTAAGCCACTGCTTGGCAAATACTTGAGGGGGGAACTGTTAGGTCAGATTCTGGTTCAGTGTTGTGAATCCACCAGACTTAAAGACTGGTTTGACTGCTGAGGCTCGAAGTGCTGAAAAAAAGCATAAGAACTAATGACAACTAAGCACTAAGGAGTGCTGGTGGTACCTCCTTCCTCAGCAGAGGACATCAGGTTTTTGGAGAGCCCAGTCCTTGCTCTGGGTATATGAAGAACTTTAGTCATCCTGAAACTGGCAGATGGGAAAGCTTTTCATAAAAAATGAGTATGTGGACTGTAGATGTTTTAAAACAAGGCAGTGACTTTGTCGCTATTGATGACACACATGCATTTTGTTTTAAGAGGCTTTCCACATGGAAGAAATGCAGGTTCCTAGCCTCATATGAATCTACAGATAACCACACCTCTTGATACTTGATATTTTGGACCAAGGCATTAAAAGTGTAATCATTTTAAGAATTAAAGAATAATAACCTTGGTGTTATATGTATATTTATCAATAATAACAATCTACTCCTTGTTAACAACTAGGACTTCAGGTTTGATGCAGTTACTTTTCTTGGTGTGTTTCATGGGGTTTTTTAAGTGATCTCTGATGATCAAGAATTCCAGTAAAATGGAGAAATATAAGGAAATGAAGTCTTAGAAAAAGCCAGTTTTTCCAAGCCAGCTGTAAGAGCTATAGTACACTGTCCCTCTATCTTATATCCAGCTTATGTACAGAAAGTAGCTATGTCTAGGATGTCAGCCCTCAGCCTCAGTTACTCTCCCATTTTCAGACCTATAGTGCCCAGCATGATCCCCTCGCCGAGAGCTGGTCCTTTCACCCCCACATACCTCAGACAAACCAGGGTAGCAGAAGCAGCAGTGAGTAACATGGAGTTACAGGAACCACATGGAAACCTGAAGAGAAGAGCTGAAGCTAAAGCTTGCTGGGGAGATATATGGCCTCTAGAAGATGTCTTCCAATAAATCTGAGTTGACAAGGTACAAGGGGTATGTCTTTGGCCTTTTTCACAGAACAGGTTTTCCTTGTGCCTAGACTCAATAAAAAGGTGGGGAAATATCTGATGCCTGAAATTCTCAGGAATCATATGCAAAATACTCTCTCTCCTTGCTCTCCTTCCTCCCCTTAGGCCTTGCACACAGTCTGAAAGAAGAATTTACTGCCATTTTGTTGCTGCTCAAGATGCAGTGACCTTCTTTCCCAGAAAAATAATGAGTCATCAGCACAAAGCACAGTAAAATGTGGTCTTTGAGTGGCCCTCTTTCCACGTCTGGCTATTTATCTAAGCACTGTGAAATACATCATGAGCATTAATGCCCATAAATTAACTGGCAGAAGGTGTGTTGATACTTCTAATCCAAAACAGATTCTTGATCCCTTCAGTGAGATCCACACTATTTTACCCCTACCACTTTTTGGTGTGTTTATTTAGCTGAGGAAGACACAATAGCTTAGCAACATTTAGCAATGTGCTCGTGGTCCTGCATGAACACTGTGGCAAATCCAGCAATGAACACAGAGATTTTAACTCCCACACCTGTGATTCAAATATGTTTTCTTGGTACTCTCTATGAATGTTACTCAGACGACTAATAGGATGCAGCTTTTTTTGTTGGAACCGCCACTTTTACAGTGATAACATCCTCACAATGCAATGGTTATTTGAATAGCAGAAATGAGTGGGAGCCACATGACCTCTCTGTGCTTTTGTTGTGTTTGTTTGAGAGTCTCCTTTCTGAATTTTAGCTCGAAATTGTATTTTGAAGGCAGCTTCTGGCACCATTCATAGTTGCACAGCAGCTATTAATTCTGACTGCCCTGCTTCTCTTTTTCTCTTCTCTTTAACAGGTCTTTCACTACCTTTCATCGGTGCAGACAAGGCCTGTGAACCCAGCAAATATAAAACAAGATCTGTGAGGCTCGCTCATTAGACACATTTTAGTTAAATGGGGGTGCAGTTTGCCGTGGTGTCAAGCCAGGCAATGCATGCAATGAACAGCACAGCATCTCATCTCTCAGTGATGAGAGATGGGAGCCGGGGTTTGCTCATTGCTCTGCCTCGTCCTCACGCTGCCACATGCTTCAGTGATTAACCTGCATTCCTCACACAAGGCTAGACACACGGCCAAGGCTGGACGGTAGGTGGGATTCAAACATATAAATCCTAAAGCTTTACCTCGAACTATGCATAGCTAACCTTAAAACATCAAACATTTACTTAGGCTTACAGCTCAGGATTACAATGTTTGCTATGCGACAAGGGTCAAAAGTTTTCTCTTTCTTTGCAAGGTGCTGTGGCTTGATACCAAGAGAATGGTGTGTGCTGCTGGTCATGTGTGTCTGTACATACAACTTCATCTGCATGCATATTCCGTAGCGTGTGCGTGTGGACAATATGTGCACTTCCACACAAAGTGTGTGTATATGCAGTCTATGGAAAGTTAATCAGATTTCTCAGAGGCTCTGTGGAGTACGTGTCTGGTTTGCTAACTAAGGTGAAGGAGATAGAAGACTGGTATGATACTTTTTTCTCCAGCATCTTTGTGATGAAATAAGACAACATGAATGCTTCTACTGGTTGACAAAATATCCGTGCACATCTGGTTTGCACCATCTGACATCCAATACTCTACATCAGATCACTCTCCCTTTAACCCTCTTCAGCTGCTTGCTTCCCTGTTATTCCCATATGTGCAAGTTATTTGGCACACCAGAAAAGGGACCTAGGTAATAACCTTACTAGTGCTAATGAAATATGTTTCCTAGGAAAAATAATAGGTACATAAGTTATTTTATAGATACTGGAAGAAGAAATGTGTCCCTTATTGGGTATTTTTCCTCTTCTGAAGCTCTCTAAGATTTCTGTAGTTTTCTCTCCTATTTTGTTTTTGAAAGTTCCTAACTCTAGATCTTGTTTGCATCACAGAGACTGCAATAGTATTAGGGAAAGATAGAGCATACCTGTATTCCTAGATCAAGTAAACTTAAAATTTGATTAATTACATCTCCTTCTACATTAGATCTGCTTAAAAATTCTATTCAAACTATAATGTCATCATTAAGGCTCTTTCAGCATGGCAGAACTGACAATAGTTAGTTCCAGTATGTAATTAGGACATATAAAAATCTTCACTATAAACAGAATTTTAATACCCAAGACATCATCAGATGAGAGATTTTATTTTGTGGATTGCTTTTATCCTATTTTGAGCTTCCAGCATGAGCTGGTGTCATTGTTATTGTGCAATGAAACAATGACAAGATCAAGTCTAGTGGAACCCAAATTGTCTTATGTCAGGAGTAGTTGTGGGCTTTTTTCCCCAGCAGCCTCACATGGCTCTTCAGTGCTAAGGCAGTGCTGCAGCAGTTCTGATAAAATATGCAAGATTTAATAGTTTAGACAATATTCCACTCTTATTTAGTCAGTCTCCACAATTTATTTTCCATTACTGAGTGATTTCTTTTCACTAGATGTGAAGATAATAATAGAGCTAGCTTTTGTTGTCAGTAGATCTGTCCGTATGGTCTCAGGTAACGATAATTTTCATTTGAAATCCTGATTACAAAAGACACACACAGGAATCTCACCCTTATATTGCTCAGTGTTCTTACTGAAGTACAGAGGTGTCAAATACTATCAGGTACTAAATTAGAAAGGACATTTTCACTGAAATTGATTTTTTGAGTCTTTGGAATCCTTGAAATCACTCAAAGTCCTTGTTACTTTTCAGGTACCCTATTAATCTTTATAGGGCTGTATTGACATTGTTGGCTGCAGCTTTCCTGCTCTTCTCTCTGGGCAGATGTGAACAGACCACAAAGGGGTAGGGATCCACTGCTAATTCAGAATAATCCACATCATATCTCTGAACTGAACAGAAGAGTCATATTAAAAGCAGTCATAATCACAAAGTGTCAATGAGACGTAGGGTGCTGAATTATTCCTGGATAAAGACAGATTCCATGTTGATCTCACTGCTGACTTACTTTTGCTTGTCTCTAAATGTGGTTTAAAATCTAATAAAGAAGTGGTTCAGAACTAGGTGAGTGATTCTTATCACAACTCAGCATCTACCAAAAATTAACAGTAAAAGTGGAAAAAAAAAAAAAAGGAAAAAAAAAGGAAGAAAAGGGAAGGAAAAAGCGTGAAACAAGGAGTAGGGAGTCTGGTGGAGGGAGGGAAGGAGGTGGACTGCAATTGAAAGACCCCATTTGCAGGGAAACAAAGAGCAATCAATGTAATAGCAGTATAAAGCAGTCAGAAAAGGACAAAGGCTGCAGTCTGACATCTTTTATTCTGGAGCCCAGGTGGAGCTATAATTGGCAGTCCCAGCTTGGAGATGAATACAGTGTAAAAAAGCCCTCCCCTTGGAAGAGCAGACAAAGAAGTGTCTTGGGTTTTAAGAAGAATATTCAAAGAACATCTCTAGGTTTTTTAAGGGGGAAAGAAAAAAAAGGCAAAGTAGTCATGGGGGGATAAAATCTTGGCATGTTATGAAACTTGTGGCTGGAATCTGTGAATTCCACGGCTGCTTGAGCTCCCTTCACCTTCCTGTTCACAGCCCTTATGGAGCAGAAAGAACAGTCAGCTAAACAGCCTGACATCCTTGCAAAGTATTGCTGGACATATCTGCTAATTTGGGTGCCAAATGCTGACCATTCTATTCACAGTTAACAGGGATGACAGAAAATCTGGGCAGGATCAGTTGTGACCACTGACATTTAGATTTAATGAAGGCAGGAGGCTGCTCGCTTGTTTCATGGGAAAGAAAAGACATTTTGCCCCTGAATATCCTCAGCCAGTGCTCAGAATTCCAGCTGTATGGCCCCTTCCACAAAGAAGTACACACAGCCTTTGTGTTGAAACGTCAAAATATTACATATAGGCAGACAGGTAAAAATGATTTATGTCCTTGTCATTGTAATTTACTATCAGTATTTTGTGTCTCGGTGTTTTCCTGGCTTCAACTCTGTATTTTTTTTTTTATTTTTATTAAGTTCCTGAAGTACTTCTGAGGTACAGACCATGAAGTACAAAGCTGTGGTGATAAAGCGTGCTTTATTCCTTTTATGAAAAGCAGCAACAGACCTTAAGAAAAATATCTGAACATGTATAAAAGACAACAGCTAGGGAAGAAGAGCAGCACTTACAGCCTCTCTTAACAAACTAGTTTCTTAGGGAATAAATGCATTAAAATTAATCAGACACCTACACTGAAATTAACCAGCAAAAAAATGCTCATTTTCTTTTCAGACACTATATGCAAGTGTGCTTAACTATCATTTTACTCAGTGGGGGACAGGGATAAAAAAGGCACATTATATAGAAGCTTTGGTTTATGCCTTTCTTCTGGCCAAGAATAGATCAAGAATAAAGACTTAGTTCTCTGAAACTGTTATTTTGTAGTCATTGACCTTCTGTTTCAAGATTTAATTTTAATTTTGTGTGGAATTATTTTTTTAACCTAGCTAGAACATTCAGCTGCGAGTTGTTGACCTTCCAACTGAAAGCCTGTACAGTCATGACCTTAGAAAACCTTTTCAAAGTGTTTCTTTACATGTGTGTGGGTATATCTGTGTCCGTCTATGTCCATGGGTTTATATGTACATGTAATCTACAGGACACCTTAAAACATGACCTGTGGACTGTACTGGGTCTGCTCCAGTTGGCCAGCAGTGGCCATCAGCAGATGCGCAGAGGAAGTGCTGAATCAATGCGATGCTTGCATCTAATATCTTCCAAACATGAGGTATTTTCAGCTGAGATAATTTACTGAGCTGGATGTGGTTCCAGTGTGCTTAACACTTGTTGTGTTTATAATTCAAGCATATGTCCAGTGTATTGCTGAACCCATGTAAACTGTTAAAACATACTCCTCCTCTTTCCAAAGGAGGTAGCAGGCTTTTGGAATTTAACCCATGGGTTAAATCCTTCTGGGATTTAGGTTGCAAGTTCACACTATTCATCTCTATTTTGTATAGTAGAATAGGTGCAGGCTAAGTCATGCCTCAGTTTACCCTCCATAAATGTGGGCTCTTCACAGACCTCGGTTCACAAAAGTAGTAACATCTGGAAACAGCTGTTTTCTCTTCCTGAGCCCCTCTCAAGTGCAGCAGTAGTTGGGGTGCCTTCATGCTGCTCCCATTTCTGTTTTGGATCAATTCACACACGTTTCTCCACATGTGAAAAATAGGATGTTAGATGTAAGTGTCTAATCAAATACATAAAGTAGGTGTTGGTCTTCTAAAAGACATCACTTGTGAAAACAAGAATGGGGAGAGAACAGTAACAGCTGCTCTATGTGGAGATGCTGTTGAGCAGCCTAAGCGTTGCATGTGCATTGTTTTCACCTCAGCTATGCAGAGCCTGATTTGAAGCGTCAGCTCAATGAATTCAATGAGACAAATCTGTTTTAAATTCCAGGGCATTTTACAATAAGGTAGCTGATTTTTTCACTGACTCACTGCTACTGGGCCTTCTATGACTGCTAGGCCTGAATGTCAGCCTGCACTTGTTTGCTTAAATCACCCATCCATTATAAACTGGCATCTCTCGCTGGAATCAGTGTAACCAGAGTTTTCTAATGGGGTTTCACAGTTATGGTGAAAATTAAGTAGAGTTTTCTAACAAGTACATATATGGACAGTGATTCAAGACTGTCACACAGTCACCCATTTTCAATTCCACCTGGTGCTCTCTAGGCTACTTTTTTCAGCCCATTTATCCAGCTGTCTCTCCAGACTCTTTTCCATCCTTACAAGTATACAATCGGATAATAGTGTTGAAGTACATTAATATGTATTAGCTGTATACATGCAATGAAATGAGATGTGCAGGAAAACCACCTACATGCTCTCGTGATTAGATGTATTCCAATATACATGCAAAGTCTTGTGATTGCTGATAGTCTTTCTCACTAATTTTTAACTTTCTGTATAATGCATATACATATGGTTTCTAAGCATATCTAAGATTATTATCGTATTTTTATTCATGGAATTTATCTGCATGCAAGCATAAATTATTAAGTTTCATACCAAAAGAGCTTAAAAACCAACTGCTGGAGTGAGATGCTAAAGGCAGGACAAATATAGAGCCTAGGTAGGAAGTTGGGACATTAGTTTTCTGATAAATTTAGTGCATTTTATTTTTCACTCATCCAGCCCTGTGCTATTTATCACTTGTGTTTACCTGCTGTACTTGTCACACAGACTGCAACTGCCTGAGGCAGGGACTATTTTCTTTGTTATATGTCTGTATACTACATAGCACAATCGATCCTCGATTAGGTGTCTAGGCAGTAGCATGGTGCAAATAAATAATAATAACTTGCTGGCGCATGGCCTTTGTGGCTGAACTAAATACAGAATGCCATGGTGAAATAGCTATATTGGAAACTGAAGTCAATAAGGACAGAGGACAAGCTTTGTTATTCTTGAATACATCATAAAAGTAACATGCAAGAAGTTAACAGCGAAACTTTGGGTTTGTTCCGAAGAGCTAATAACTGACAATAACCCATATTCACTTTTTTCATATACTTAGGATGATCTTTGTCAAGGTTTATGGTCAGTGCTGTCCTATAACAAATGCTCTCTCGTAATCCCTCTCCCTCCCCAAAGGGGAAGACAAAGGGAAGTAAGGGAGAGAGACTTACTGATTAGAGAAGATAGAACAGCTTTAATGAAAAGAATAATAATAATAATAAAATAGAATATATACAAAAATATACAAAGCCAGTATCAAACCCAATCCCTGTGATGGCAATCACATCACCATCACCACTGATGCTGTGGAGCAGGCTCTGGGGAAGTCCCAGACTGGATTCAGCAGCAGGTTGGAACTGGATTCAGGAGCTGGATTCTGGAATGGGATTCAGGAACACATTGATCAAGATCAAAGGCAGAATGGGAGTCCTTCTCAGATGTCAGCCTTTGAAGAAGAGAGCTTGACCCTCCTGATCCCTCAGCCTTATACCAAATATGACATATATGGGATGGAATCCCTCGATGGTCAGTTTAGGGTCATCTGTCCTGTCCCCAACATGGTACAGAAGATTCAGCAGTGATCTTGGTCTGCACACCAACCCTTGGTACTCGCTCTAACCATGGGGTGTTAGCACTGCCAGCAGCAGCCACTGCCTGTGCAAACACGCTGCTAACTTCAGACAGTGCAGGGAGTTAGAAGAGACTGAGCTGAAAAATCACTGAACAGTATTAGTTTTGTTCTAACTCAAACCAGAACACCCTTCCATACTTGTCAACCAGGACTCAGCTGGATTTGCTGCCAGTGCCTGAGAGGGCTGAGCAGTCTATTAATCTGTAATCCCGGTGCATTTCATTAATGCAAGGTGTGCAAACAGTGTTTGGAGTAGACACTCTTCCACTTGGAAAATATTTGGAGTAACATACTCATGGGAATATATATTCATCAAGGAAGGGCAGAGTTGCAAGGTATTTGTGGTCTTATTCTACTAGTATTCCTTTAAAAAAAATCATTCTCTCAAGGTTATGTCAAAGGAATATGGAAATAGTTTGTAGTTGGCAGCTCAAAAGAAAGGTCAGTGGGCAACAGCCGAACTGTGTGGCTGGGCCCTGCTTTATCCCTTGATGGCCAGCTTTTCCAGCATCAAATAGCTGAAAGGAGGAAGAGTTAAGGCTGTAAAAATCTAAGTTCAGTTGCCATAGATTTTCTGCAGCCACTGTTAGCAAGTGTGCAATAGCTGAATTTGCCTGCCATAGGGAGGGCGGTAGCTTCTGAGGTACTCAGGAGTCAGCAGATCCGGGAGCTTTAAAGGACCATATTGGTCCTCAAACAACTCCTGAAAGTGTGTTTTAGGGCCTAATGAGGTCCCCGTGGTCTATGTGATGAAGATGACTGGCCACGATAGTCCCCTCTAGGCAAAGTTTCAGCCTGAGAGATCAGCTTATGAAGGTGGATTTTACTGATCTGTTCTGTAGGTCACAGTGGCACTGGTAACTAGGATGAACTTCCCACCTAAAAGAAAATTTTGAAACACTTCTGTTGATCATAAAATTAAGCAAGGAAAACACTGCAAGGCAAGAAAACCTCAAAGGAATAGAGGGCAATCAAGAATATAATTATATATTTATGCTGCAAATCTTACTTCTTAAATTCATAGCTGCCAAGGTTTTTACAACTAGTAAAGTAGCTCTAGTAAAGTAGCTTTATTTCTGGTTTACCTTGATCTTGCCTCACCCTGTCTGTTCTTATCCAAGTCTCCATTTCAGGAAAATGTTAAGACAAACATCTCTGCAAAAGGAATTCAGAACTGCCCTTCATGACAGTGGTGATATCACCAGCTTCATGACGACTTGGCTGAGTTTATCTATTGCTCTTGACTGTGTGTTTAAAAAGAGGGGTACCACCAGAGCTTATGGCCATTGTGGAGATGAGTAACTGCCTGATCTAATTCTTGAGAAATTCCTGGAAGCAAGAAGCTGGGCCAGCTTCTGAGTAATCCCATCCAAGCCTGGCACTGGCTGGCAGTCTAAAACTCGCCTGAGTTGGAGTTTCATAATGACCTGTGATCACTTTCACTGAGAGGCTCATTAACATTTTCTGCCTGATCAAGCATTTACTTGGTAGAGTTTTGATATGACACAGATAGTCCTGGGTCTTTCTGGTCAATGTGTATTTTTTTACTCTGGGAAGTTCACATTAGAAATCAAAATAGTGGAAAAACCCCAAAGTCTTGAAATGTAATGCACATCTTAATGCCTTCCTATAGTACAAATGGTTGCATGCTGTTGGCAAGGATTGAGTAATTTTCCCTGTTTTCACATTCTTAAACTTGCATTAAATTTTAGGGCAGAAATTTAGCAAGTCTCCTATAGACATCTGGAACCACCTTAAATAACATGTATGACTTACCCACTTTATCCTATGACAGCTCTGAATTTTCTCAGCCCAAACTTAGCAGTATATGCATCACATGTGGCTGTCAGGGCAGAGAAACTAAAAGCCAGAACAGCAGGGAAAGTGGGAAGGCTTGCAAATAAGCATTCTAGGATAAATTGTTTTTTCTGGATTGCATTGTTACTTCTGTGGTTTGAAGTTTTTCACACCTCTGGAAGCAGTTTAGTAGTTCATAAAGTTCACAAAGACATTTGGTGCTCAGAACCAGTAGTTTTTTTCCCGTAATGTAAGCTTGCTTGCCACTCAGAAAGATGTTTGAGCTAATGCAAAATTTTCCCATAGAATCCTATGCTATTTAAGCCAGTATATTCAATTGACATGCCTGTATAAATATGTGTGTAAGTAAACATGTGCTTGTGTAAGTAAACATGTGTTTGTGTATGTATTATGCATTTAAATTGGATTTTCCTCTCTCCTCCTTTCAGCTTCTTTATTCACAGCATCTCAGTGTTGGCTCAGCTACTGATCCATTTTTACATGTTAGGTAACATTCTCAAAAGTGCCATTGTGTGTTCCAAAGTGAATGACATTCACGCTCTGAAGGCAATTTAGGTGCTTTTGAAAATGAGGTCAAAGTTTCCTTGTCATTTGGATGCATAAAACATTTTTACTTTCTCTGCTTATAACAATTTATTATTAGTAACATAGAGGAGGCCCAGCCATGGGAACAGAACTCCATTGTGCTAGGTTTTGAATAAACATATTCTAAATGGGCAGCCTCTGACTCAGAATATTTAGGATTTTTTTCCCCCTCTATCTGTCCCTCTGTTTTCTTTTTATTAGCTGCTTTTAAGCAGAATGCAAGTGATGTCAAGATTTAAATCTACAGTGTTTGAGTGAAAAGGAAGAAAAACTGAATTCACTAATCCATGGTCTTTAGTAAGGGAAAAGATCAGTTGCAAAGCTGAACTTTAAGAAAAACAAACTGACAAAAAACTGAATAATCAAACACTTGATTGAACAGAAGAAACCTCTCCTGTTCACAGAAAATAAACTTTATCATTAAGAAAAATATATTTGTAAAAATAAAATCAATAACTAATCTGATAATATGGCCAACATAAAGTAGTAACTATTGGGTATTTCAAAAGACTGGTGTAGTTTCAACCAGTTTCTTCTGTGCCTTGACTGTGATCATATGTGAAAGTGATTTGTAAATCTCTAGAAAGTATGGCTGAGCCTCTGTGATTTCAAGTCAGGACACCTATCTCCCTTGTCCTCTTGGTTATTAGGCAGAGAGGGAAAATATTTCAGGGAAATATCTTGACTTTTTGCTGCAAGAACAGGGAGGGAGAGAGTATTATTATCAGGTGAATACTCTGGTATTCAATGAGCAAATTCACATCTCCAAGTTCTACAGGTATTTCCAAATCATAGTGTTCGTTTGATTATTCTGGATGCCATTCAGTGATCAGAGAGTTACTCACTTGTAAGAAATAGAAATCCTTCAAACAGCCCCAAACACAGAAGGTGTTTTAAGAACCTGTATTCTGTCACTCAGAGTATGAAACTGCAAATAGGAATCATGTTTTGTTCTCTTGCTTGCTTGAATTGTCTCTTATTTTGGATGGTACAACCAGGAGTTGAGCTGTCCAGCAATCCAGTTTTCATCACTTTATACTGCTCTTAATGACCTGTACAGACTTTTATCAAGTCCTAAAAACTCCACTTTATCAGATAACATAATTTATCAGATAATATAATTTATTATATTTTCAGGCATTGTAGATCAACAGAGACATTTATTGATTGACCATTGCAGGACTGTATTAATTTGTAAGTATCAGACCCATTGGCTTCACTTTTAGCTTCCAGAAGCACCTAAAGGACTCTGGCCAACTGTGGTGGATATGCTTTGCTTATGAAGATATGTACATTTGTTAGCAGGTTATAGGACTTTTCCCCCTTTTCCTCTTTCCATAGTCTGCCTAAAAGACAATAAAATTCTAGTTATCATAGAAAAATGTATTTATTGGAAACTGCAAGAAATGAAGGGTATTTCCTTCCCTGCTCTGCTCTTTGATGAGGGCAAAAGTATCACTGATGTCAAAGTCTCACCTAAATCCTGAGGAGCCAGATATGCAACTAAGATCAGATGCTGCTTCCGAACTGACTGGCATGTGTGTGCTGTGGTGTGTTCAGGTTCTCATCCTCTGCCAGCAGGAGAGTACCAAGACTTCTCCTTTCTCCATATTTCTGGAATTCTTCATCACAGAAACTACTGTGTGTGGAAGCTGGTGTTTCTTCCAGTTACCTCTCAAAGTGAAGTTGGAGAATATCTGAGACAGTATACCTGGATGGAAAAGGTCTGGGACATTATCTCTGAAAATAAGAGCTCCTGAGTCCCCCTGGGATATCAAAATGCTTGCTGCATTCTTCCATATCCTTAAAACCATAGGGTACTGAGAGGATTGTGCAGAACCTAATTTCATAGTATTTAACATATGAGATCTCAATTCATTCTTTACCTTTATTGTCTGGGAGCAAATACCAAGTCATTTGTTGCTGATGCATTTGCAAGGCTCCCAAATTGATTAAAATATTTGTACAGAAATTAGACAACTGTAACTAACTGCTTGGGAAAGGAGAAGATTAATATAGCCTCACTCTGGATTTTTTGGAGGAAGGGGAGAGAGATGTTGTTGTTGGGTTTTTTTAACCTGGAACTGCCTATGAACTCACTGGATTGAACATATAGTTCGGGTCTGACCTAAAAAACGTAGTGAAATATAAGTTTATGAGACTATTTTGAGAGATTTGAAAACACAAACAAGAGAATAGAAATATATTTAGAAATGGAGTCCATTTTCCTCCTTCATTCCTTTCTTTTTCCCCTTCTTTCACCTCCCATCTTCTTTTTTCTCTCCCTAAATATTGATTATTGAAATAATCTGTACACTTGCACCATGCTTAAATTTTCAGCTGCTAAATGCTGAGACGTAACCATTTACTAAGTAGTCTCTGGGAGTGTTTTGTTATGTGACTGAGACAGAGACACTGCACAGACTGACCCATGCACAGAGAAACCTGCTAATCAATAGAAAACATTAGTATCAGTGATTAATAAAAGTATCCTGAAAATCAATGCACAATAGGGGTTTGAAATGTCAGCGATTTCACCACTGTTTCAAGACCATCTTTAGAGTCATCTACCATTGTCAGATCCACCTTAGCATTAGAGTACTTTCATTATCAGGAATCAGTGTTCTGAGTTTGTAAAATTCTAAGAGCCTTTTTGCTGAAAATCGTTGGATGGGCAATCAAATGTTTCACCATTCTGGCCATGTTACACTCATACAGCAAGGGCAGGATTATTGCATGTGAGCTCTGCTCCTTGTAGAAGCAATAGGTGGAGCTTTAGGGAAATATAATCTATAATCTACAGTCCTTGGTCTTGGCAATACAGCAATGACTGTGCTCACTAGGATACGTCTACTTCTATCAGTGCAATGATAGAGCTGTGGTTCCTCAAACCTAACTACCCTGCAGAAAGATCCCCTTCCCACCACACCAGGCAGGCAATGGAGAACTGGCAAAAAGCGGCTGGTACAGGGCCTCGAGTCAGCCCCCTGACTGAGCTGCTGCTTCATCAGTGGCATTGCACTGAATTTTCCAAAGCCCTCCTTTCAGGTAGATGAGGGTAGATTTAGATGAGATATTAGGAAGAAATTCTATACAGTGAAGCTGGTGAGACACTGGAACAGGTTGCCCAGGGAAGGTATGGATGCCTCTCCCTGGAAGTGTTTCTAGGTGTCCCTGCCCACTGCAGGGGGTTGGAACTACACAATCTTTAAGGTCCCTTCCAACCAAAAAACATTCTATGATTCTATGTTTTTTTTTATTCTTTTACCTCAGCAGGCTGATGCTTTAAACGAGGAAGTTTTTTAAAAGAAAAATGTCTTACGTGGAAGGCTGGTATTGTGTCCTACTCTGACTTTTTAAATGGAATTTGTGAGGTTTGCTTCTTTTCTTCAATTCTCTGTTCATTCAGACTAAAACTTGTTAACTGCAGCAGAAACAAAATAAAGCCTTTTTGGGGACATGGAGGGACTTTTGGTTTGCAAATGAAGTAAGAAAAAGAAATTGAGATTTTTCCTGTGTTCTTCAAAGTATTCCTTTGTCAGAAAATCCATTTTCCCTCCTGATCTGTTTCTCTTTGTAGAAGAATTCTTTGCCTGACCTTTGCAGCCAGTTTCTGACCTCTTTGCTTCATTTTAATATGTGTGTGTACATGTATATTCAGTACTCAAAGCTAGCATATTGGTCCTTTTTTTCTTATCTTTGTGCTAGATGAATAGATCGCATGCTAAGAATTTTCTTCTTCCTACCATGACCACCGTGATACGTGTTCATATTCTGTATACACAATTCCATCAAAGTCCCTTGTTTCTAACAAGGTTTAAACAGGAAATAAAACCATAAAAATACTTACAGATTGAAAACTTGACATAAGTATCTGGGAGATCCATCTGGTTTATGTGTAATCTTTCGTTTCCTTCTATTAATTGATGTATGTTTTACTGGTCAGTCCAATTTACTTAGCTGAGAACATTTATAGATACACAATAGGTACACAAGCTGTGTTCTGCTTTGTTTTCCTCTGTGATTTTATTATATTCTTTCCACAAGCATTCGCTACTAGCACAGGTCATAAGTATGAATGAGTAACATAAAGCTGACAAGCTTCGTAAGAATTTTTTTTCTATTTTAGTAAGGAAAGGTAATGCTGCATCCTGAGTTTTGCTTAGTTAATCCTATTACTTCCCAAATGAAGTCCTTATGACTGGTCAGAATTAAATCTAACTGCAAATGCCAGTTAGGTCTCACTTAATCTCATCCTAATCTGATGGTAGACACAGGGACTTGTTTCAGCATGACCTTTATGTGTGTGTTTGTTCTTAAATGACTAGACGTGTTTATTAATCAAACAACATCACTCAAAATCTGGAATACAAATGTTAATCATGTTGTTTTGAAGCTTTATTATTACAGGAGTGGAGCATTTCCACAGGCAAACAACAAAGAAGACCTGAAATACGGTAGTCTTTTTTTTTTTTGCTAAACATGGTTTATTCTGCATGGAAAAGAGTTAGAGGGATATCAGTGATAAAACTGACACTGACCCTGTTGAGAGCTAAGGCAGTTTAGCAGTGAGTTTCTTTGAAGATACTATTTTAGTTTCTAGGTGTCCTTTCAGAGACCTTTTTTACGAAGGAGAAAGAGAAGAGAGAGAGATTAAAAACTGATACCACAGGGAAAGATTCATGCAACTGATGAAAAGCTATAAAGTTTTTTACTTTCATTCCTATGTTATATTAATACAGTTTTAAAATCTGAATTCATTAGCCATATTTTTAAAATAGAATTATCCAAACATGACTCCCCATATTAGATAAACAAAAACAAGTCAAGGGACTGCAAGATGTCAAGCAAATTAGCCTAGCGAGGTTGTGGAGTCTCCTTCTCTGGAGACTTTCCTGCCTGGACACAACCCTGGGCTAGCTGCTCTAAGCAAACCTGCTTTAGCAGCTGGGTTTTACTGGATGAACTTTTGAGGTCCCTTCCAAGCTCTACCGTTCTGTGATTCTGTGATCACCTGTACACTGGTTTTCCTGTTCAGCCACATAACCCCTAAAATCAACAGTTAGATTACTCTGGAGCCTATAAAGAATTCTTAAGAAGGAGAGCTCTTGCCTTTTATGTTCTGGATTCACCTGGTAGTATAATACATCAGAGGGATAAATAGAGTTTTAGGTGAATTAAAGTGTAGGTTTGATACTGTTAGGGAAAGAAAAAGCAATCTCCTTGTTTAGTTGAATTTGTCCCTCCCTTTTCTTACTATGGAGATTTCTCCCACTGAAAAGTTTTGATTGTATATTTTACCTACATCACATTTTTCTATTCATTGTTGAAGTACTATTCCACTTACTTCTGTAAAATTAGAAAATTACTACAGAAACTGTTCCATCTTTCAAAAAAGACAAATGACAGCACTGGAAGAGACTTCAGAAGTACTGTGGTCCAATCCCTCAAGCAGGGCCAGCTGAAGTCAGTTGCCCAGGATCGTGTCCAGATGCCTTTTGAGTATCTTCAAGGAGGATGCCTCCACAATGTCTTTGGGCAGCCTGTTCCAGTGCTTGGTCATCCTTAGAGTGAGAAAACCCCACTCACACAAGGTAAACAGATATTTTGAGAGGAAGACTAATCATTAAAGTGGAGACTAAATATACATCTGTGGGAATCTTAGGATGTTCTGCATCTTTACATCAATTCAAGTGGATGGAGTTGATATTCAAGACCTCTGAAATACTTTTCATTACCTGACATAACCAAGTCCTTTGTATCTGACACCCTTGCTTGAGTCCACTTCAAGGGCTCGCAAACCCACGTACTGCAGTTTGCACATTTAGGGCATGTAGGTGTCTTACTCTGAGTGTGCACAATATGAAACCAGAATAGACTCTATGTGAAAATAGAGCTCTAAAGACCCAGAGTGAATGTTTAACATACTAAAAGTTCATCAGTTCCATGATCTCTCCTGCACTGGTGGCACAACAATTATTTTTGGAGGAACAGCATGAGGTGTCATAAACACAGGGTTATGACTTCCCTCAGCTAAAGGAAAAGCTGATTTGTGAGGGGAAAGCTCTTCGAACACTGGCGTCTTTAATAATAGCAAGGGAAATAAAGAATGTTGCTATCTAAGGAAATTGCTTTTTCTATGAAAGTGTTTAGGCTGTGGCAGGTTTTTTTAATGCACTCACTGTGAAAGGCTTCTTTAAAGGAAATCAAAGAGTTTTTTATATTTTTCTTTTAATTTTAAAGCAATTTTTAGGTTTTGGCTTTGTTTTTTTCTCTTCAAGGAAATTTTAGATGAAGAAGGAAGGTAACTCAGCATACCCAGCCCCCATTACTCATGGCATGTTTGGAATAATGTAATATTGACATCATTCACTGATCCTCAGCACAATAATATACTCTGTTTAAAATCTAAAGAACAAATCCCAAGCTTTCTTGTCAGACAGGGCTGTGAGTTATGGCTGTCCTTTGTAGAAGGACTAAAGCAAGATGAACTATTCATGGTAAATAATTCATTTGGTTAATTTAATTCAGGTTTTTATACCTGAAGATTTCTCCCAGGATGAGATTTTTGCCTAATCATTGGTGTGTTTGAGTTTGCGTGGAAAAAATGAATACATTTTATATTAAGGCATCTCAGCCTGCTATTCCAAAACTGTTCCCTTCAGCTACCTAGTATTTGTTTTTGTTAGTAAGCACATGAAGGCACCAAAAAGCATTAGGCACAGCACACACCACAGGCAGGGGAGTGGAAGGGAATTTTAGCTGCTCCATTGCCCGATGAGGTGCACGCTCTTGTGCCTGCCCACACAGCTCAGGGCTCACAGCAGGGCTGCGCCTACACCACTGCCCAGAGAGGCACGATGAACATCTCCAGTGCTAAATGGAGGGAGAGGAACAACACAGCTGAGTAACTGCAGTGTCTACAGAGGGATAAGCATTCCACCTGATGATTTTCTCTGTTTACAAATGCTACTTTTTCCTATCTGTCTTTTCACTTAGTTCTCAGAAAACTGTCTGATTTCTTGAACATCTTTCTGGAAAAGTGGGTCTTAAGGTCAGATTTACTTAAATGTGTAAAGGGAAGAGTTCAGCTGGGAGACAGCAGGCGAACACGGCTGAAGTGACAGGAGTGCTTGCGTTTACGCGGACAAAGCAGCAGGGCTGGCATACAGATGGAGATGAGAAGGTAGTGCACTTACTTTTAAAGACAACAGTGATCGTAAGCAAGGAAAACCTGGAGATGTAAAGATCTCTGAAAGCTGAATGTGTTAGGAAAAATAATTATGTATGAATTAAAGTATTGGAAAAATAGCCTCAGAGATATGGTTGTTGTATAGCCTGTGGAACAGCATTCCAAACGGACAGCACCTCTCTTCAGTCATTTAAAAGTAGAATGTAAACAAAACCATCAGAAATATTTATGTATATGTGCAATACATATATGGCAATATATTATAACTAATAGTATAGGTTTGTATTCTGTATTACAAATGAAAATATAAATATAACAGAAATAATTATTTGATATATATTCTTAACATAAACATAATTTTATATTTCTCATAAAATTCTAGAACAGAGTTTATTTATATTCAGTGGACAAAATGAAAAGCTAGAAGTCCCCCCACCTCGTAGAAAGCTATTCATCACTGTCCAAAAAGTGTCAGTATCCGTGATTGTGGTTCTGAGAAGTGCTGGGAAGGCATCATATATCAGCCCATTTTGATCAGTAGTTATATTGCCTTCAGTTATAAACTACAGCAGTTCTTTTTCCAGCTGCAGGAAGGAACTTACCATGAAGCAGCTGCTATTATAGGGTTTTCATCTGAATTGTTGCTGCTCCCATTTTAGCATGCAATTTTGGGTAACGTGTGGATAATCAATCTTTTAACTGCTTATCCAAACCAAACCTAAAGTGTTGAGGTTTGTCCTTCACCATTCATGTGAATTTGTTTTATTAGTCACATCAGTTAGAGTACTTTTAATTATTGTCATTATTCAGTAATAACCTCACGTCTGACAAGAGAAAGGAGACCACTGCGTATTGAACCCCTTATCCAAAATTAGGAAGGCTATTGAGTGAGATCTATTTTAGGAAGAGGAAAACAGCAGATGAAAGGCAATATTCAGTGCCCTTCATAATAGATTTATAGCTTAGTAATAGGTTAATAGCTATTAAGATAAACACGTGTGTGTGGGTCCTGAATTCTGATACTATTTTCCTATTTGTGAATTCCATTTAAATGTGTATCTTTATCAACTTTAACAAAGAAGACAGGCTTTTTTAAAGTCCCACTTCCAGTACTTTTGAAGTTTCACTTGAAGCACTTTGATTAAAAAACATTTACTGAGGCCAGGCTTTCTCTGTGGGAGAACAATGGAAGAATCTACCAAACAAATTTCACTCTGATTTGAGAATGCAGTGGTAATACCTGATGGTAATACCTCTGCCAAACCTGATCTCTCTCACCTTGTACCCTACTGTGTTAGGGATGGGGAAGGAATGTGTTGGAGCACATGTCTAATGGGCTTGAATGGTGTAGGATTGAAACCTATCCTGGTAATGGAGCTTTATAAAAGGCTCCATGGTCTTTGAACCTGGCTCTTTTCCAAAGCAGACAGGCACTGTTGTTGCTTGCTTCTCATTTCTGCACACTAAAGAAAAATAAAATCAGGCTCCAAAGTAGCTTCTTCCAAGATCACCTTTGAAAATTACTGAAGTATATTAGCAGGGGACTGCAATGGGGGAAATTAAAGGCCAAAGGGTTTATTCCAAATATCCTGCAGAGCTCCCATGAGGAGTAGAGGGGAATAACTGAACTAGCACGGGGCATAACAGTCAGTGGGGAGGAGAGTGTTCAAACAGTTAATGTTGGAGGTGAACAAATTAGAGTATGTGGACTTGTATGTGATGAATTTCCCTTTTGTTTGTGAATTGTTAGCAAATGGGTTGTCAGAGGTTGGTATTTCTTGCTGCACAAAGCACACACAAATTAGTGCAGCTGAAAAAGAATGGAAGACCAGTCAAAGTATATGCACTGAAAATGGTACAAATTTTTTTACCGTTTCATTTCTAATTCAGCGGGGTTTTGAGCAGCTGAAAAGGCAAACTATCCAAGGCACGGCACAGTGCAGTGGGCTCTTCACCCTGCTAAGCGCTGAGGTTTGAGCCTTGCCAGCACTAAATCCTGTGGAACGAACCATGCCCTGCAGATGATCTTGCAGGACACAGACCTTCACCATCCCACCAAGCAAAACAAGAGAAGCTCTGCATCTCTTCTGAACCCACGGCTCCCTCTCTTTCTTTACAGATGCCTCACACACTTCAGGAGTTTTTCTTTGCAGGTACTTTTTCTACTTGCAAAGATGGAGTAAACAAATGTTTTAGAGTGGTTTTAGACAGCAAAGCAAAACAGATTAAGGTAAGAGTCCAGGAAACCAAAGGCTATCAACAGTCCTGTGCCTTTGCCTAGTCAGAACTGATTGTTAAATCCTCTGTTGCTTCAGATCATATGGAGCATGGGCTCATCAGCCTCCTATCCCAACCATGTCATAAAAGAAGCTTTTCTTCATGCCGCTGTTCTTCTCTTGTTCATATAAACTGGCAGGTTTGTATGGACAGCTGCTGCATTTAGCCATCTTACTCACTGGAAATGACAACTTCAAGGAGCAAAACCAGGTCATTTCAGCCAAAAAGGAATGAGTATCTGTTTTGGGTTTGAAAAGCTAACCATTTAAAATATCTAGTAATTTTATATTTTTTTAATATTATGGTCATTTTCTTAACATTAAAAATCTGAATAGCTGAGTTATACATTTTTATTTCTGGTCAAAGCAAAGAAAAGAGTTTGTTTTGATTTTTCCTTCCCTGAACCAAGGAAAAAAACTAATTTCAGAAAGCTCCAGTGCAGCTGTAAAACCAGACTCTGTCCAGTGTAAAAGAAATCACAGATTGAATGCCCCTCATATGACAAAAGACAGAATTTTATACCTGCTAGCACTACCCTGGTCCTCTACTACAAATGAAGCTTGATGTTAAAATACCATACTAACTTTCTTCCTTTTGTCCCGTCCGTATTAATTGCAGGGCCCCTTTGAAGAAATGAGTGTGGTGCCAATTCCCACAGAAATCTGGGAAGCTCTGATTCACACCTGTGATTCAGGGACCATGCTTACGCTCAGCTTCCATGAGAATAAAAATCAAGGGGAGACTGATGTTTGATTCCCTCTCTCTTTTAGATGCAAGTACATTAGTACATTATCCACTTCTCATCTGACTCATAAAAATCATTTTTCAAATCACAATGTTGTGCTCTTTGGTGACAGAGACAGCGTTATTTTCTACAGGGCTCTGTGAAAAAAATTCATGGGCAAACCCTTAACTCCAGCACACTTGTCTGCTGTTGCATTTTTGTTACCATTTGGCAGTTTTGACCTTTCTAAACAGTCATTAATTTGCACGAAAATTAGTGGGGATCTGGGCGTGATCCCCATTCCAGAAGTCATGCATGAAATATTGTTTCACCACTGACTTAGGAGCCTACAAGCCATTTTCTAAGGAACTGAAGAAAACGCCATTACAGGAGACAGCCTCAGACGAAGGAGCAGTAAATAAGGTTAGGAGACCAGCAGAGGGAGAGCACATTAATTTCCCAGCCCACATTTTTCATTGTGAGTTAAGTTATTTCATTAATCCCATTTTGTTCGTAAGCAACCATTAGTTTTTCCTGTTACTTCTGGATTTTAATAGCCAGGCAAGGATCAAGTGCCTGGGGTTTGAAGGTAGATTTGAATGCTGTGAAGGAACGCAGTAGAGGCTGTCACCTTTGTCCTTCTCCTCTCCATTTTTGTTTCAAATGTAGCAGTTAGAAACAGTCAAATCATTGGAGAAACAGACAAGCACAAAGGAATTGCAGGCCAGGAATTAAGGTCAATGATTATCTGCTGCTTCTACAGTCATTTTCACCTCTTCGAAATGAGCCCAAAGTGGTGCTAAACTGCTAGCAAGGCCAAGCGGTATCAATTCCCGTCCACCCTGTGCTCACAGGAGTAGTTGCAGAGGATCAGGGCCCTAATCTCTTTATCCCCGTCAATTCACAACGTTCCTTGGACAAATTGCCAAGCCGCGGCCCGTTCCCGCTGAGCCCGCAGAGGGCTAAGCCACGCTGTGAATGGAACATATGGCCCTTCTGACAGCACTTAGGCTGTAATCAAGTCTCAGCGTGACAGAAGGATATCTCTCAGATCCATTATACATAGACTTCGGCTCAACTGTTCCTGTTTGTTGCTCTGTCTTTTATAAACTAGGAAGGATTTTCAGTTCAATAAGCAGGATGCGCATCCCTGCACGTTATGGTTTGAAACATGCTACGTGTTCCCATTCCCGGGAAGGCTCTGCAAGCGTGGCAGAGCAAGTTGTCAAGCCTCAGCTTTCTGCAAACACAGCATTACCCATAGGGGCATCACCCATAGGGGCACTGCCAGCCCTCCTCGATGCTGAGGAGTCACCAGGTCACAAGGGAAAGACAGAATTGCTTGTGATCCTATGAAGGTCACAGAGATGCATACAAGGCAAGGCCTCAAAGATGAAAAAGCCAAATGAGAATCCTTAGGTGACAGATATCCATCCATCCAGATCGCCTCCAGCTTCCTCCACAGGATGGTGCAGCTTTGTACTGCCTTTTCCTGTGGGCTGTGGTCAAAACCACAAAATAGCTTATGAACTGTGCTTCCTTTCTAGTTCTTCGATGCGAGTCTGCACTGGCAGTGTTGTTCTCCAAAGCGCTCCTGAGAGTTTCAAAAGGTGAAAGAAATGATGTCCTGCCCAAACATAATATCAAGAGTAAGCAATGATAACACAGCAGTAGATAAGGCTGTCAGTTTAGTACAATAAACTATCCACTCGGAGATATTGTCATTTGGTGGTCTATCTTTGCAAGGCAATCCAAGTGGGAAAGGAAAATATTTTTCATAAAATAAAGGGATCTGAAAGGAATAAAAAATGCAGGGAAGTAATAAAACAACAGTAGAACTTGTAGGGTATAAAATCAAAGAAAAAGATGCAGAGGGACAGCCTACGCTGATGACAGATGTCAGACAAATCGAAGAGCAGTTGTACCTGCATGGTGCACTCTCTGCCCAGAGGTTGAAGTCAGACAGGACAAATTAGGCAGTGATAACCACTTTTAGAAAATTGTGTAGGTGTCAGAGAAAATAGCTTGGAGTGAGAAGTTGAAAGAGAATTTCTGTTTCTGCAAGTCCTTGCATCTCCTTTACTAAGAGCCATTTAGAGTGCTAACCATTACTGATGCCTTACAGGAGAGAGAGTTCAATTAAGAAGAATATCTTGAGCAAAACCAAGTGCCCTGCGACATGAAGGTTAGAGGTGGCGTGGTGTGTTTGCCCATGGCTGCCTGTTCAAACCTGGACTTGAGCTAGTAATAGCAGGTGCTGCAAGAAGCCAAGGAAACATCCCAAGAGGGTCGGGAAGATCAGGAGAAACTGTCCCACAGCTTCTGTGGCCACAGGCTGTAAAGAAAAATGAGTGATTCTTGCTCTCTGGTGACTGGCACAACCAATGTAGCTTTTGACCACAGCAAATAGGAGTGATCAAATGTATAACCAGCACTTCCAGGCTCAGGCCAGTTTCTCTCCTCATCCTCCAAACATGACCTTATGAAAAAGGTCAGTGTGCAGGGCAGGGGAGGAGGCATAACTCCCATACAACCTATTTATCAGTTCTAGCTTTCTGGGGAACTCTAATGAAGATTGCCCTGGCACTCCAGGGGAAAGAGCAAGTGGATAAGGCCACACTAACCAGCAAAATGGGAACAGAGGCACTAATTTGGTTTTTGTGTGGTGATCACAAATGACAGAGCTGACCTTTCGTGAACTGCAGTTATGGGCAGGTCTGCAGAGCCTGAAATTGGATTGGACAGCATGTCTGCTCAAGCTAATAATGCTGCTGGTACTTGACAGTGGCCATGTCACTCCTGCTCTTGTAAACTGTGAAGATAAACTTTCATCTGGGCAAACTTATAGACCCTCAGAGAAACAAATTCATAAAGCTTCACCAATATAAGATGAGTGGTGGTGAATTTTGAGCTGTTGAGATCTTTCGGGCCAACACTGTCTGCCATGTAAATGGTGTGATGTGAAGTCATCAATAGAGTTATGTAGCTGAGGAATAACTTCATCTATGGGTGACCTGAGTCTTTGCAGAAAGATCAGAACCTGGAAGAAGTGCTTAAAAACAGAGGGTTGTTCCTGTTTGACCATGCAGATTTTACCTGATACAGTGATGCTGAGGAGGTGGGAACTGATCTGATGTCAAAAGGTTGAAGGAAAAACATAGAATCATAGAATTGTTATGATTGAAAGAGACCTTTAATATCATCAAGTCCAACTGTTAATGCAGCACTGCCAGCTCACCACTAAACCACATCTAGACATTTTTTACATGCCTTCAGGGATGGTGACTCCACCACTGCCCTGGGCACCTTGTTCCAGTGCTTCACAACCTTTTCTGTGAAGATATTTTTCCTACTATCCAGTCCAGACTGTTCAGGTACCCCTGTGGAGACTCCCTGCTCTAAAGCAGATCAGGACTCCTGCCTAACTTGGTGTTGTCTGAAAACTTACTGAGGGTGCCCTTGATCCCCTCATCAGAGCATTGTTAAAGATCTTAAAAAGAATAGACATCAGACACTGAGCCCTGGGGAACACCACTGATGACCCACGGCCAGCTGGATTAAACTCCATTTACCACCACTCTCTGGGCCCAGCCATCCAGACAGGTTTTTATCCAGCAGAGTGTGTGCCTGGCCAAGCCATAAGCAGCAAGTAAAGAAAAAGTACCACATTGTGTGTGAACAAACACATCCCACATGTATGTGAACCAAAAGATATTTCTACCAAAAGAGGAAAAAACCCAAAACATCAAGGGAAAGAAAAAAAAAAAAAAAGAAAGAAAGAAAGAAAGAGCAAGCTATTAAGAGAAAATGCCTGGAAGGAAATAATTTACAGAACTTTGAAACTATTTTCTGCTAGGCAGTAAGTTTCCACTTGTGAATTAGTCCCATTTTTCATTACAAAGCAGCACCTTTCCCTACAGTGCTCTAATACCAAGTGCAAAATGTGTATCTCGGTGTAGACTTCCAGTGATGCAGTCTTTGAAACTCCCTTCAGCATCACAGGGGTTACATATGATGAGTTCCAAACCTCCAGACTGGATTTGAGGAAGCTCTTAGAGGTTCAGTAACTCACAGCTAAAACAGCAGAGGACAGATCAGTGGAGTTTGTCTGCATTCATCTGGCAGAACAGCATCAGGAGTCAGGAACTGCTTCTAAGAAACAATGAGGGACAAGGAGTTCACAGGCTGGATTCCTATCCCTGCTTTTGAGAACTAAAATGATGAGCCTACGAATCACTGATCCTGAGTTGATTGAGATCTCTTTTTGCAACTGTCTCCAACTATTCTATGACAGATGCAACCGTCACCTTGTCACAGAAGGAGATCAGGTTAGTCAAGTAGGACCTGCCTCTCATAAACCCATTCTGACTGGGCCTGGTTGTTCTATATGTGCTGTATAATGACTCTCAGGATGATCTGCCCTGTAACCTTCTCTGGCACTAAGGTCAGACTGGCAGTTCTGTAGTTTCCCAGATCCTTCTTCCAGCCCTTTTTATCATTTTGTGATCATTATGCCCATGATGGTCTTCAACTATCACATCACCCTCAAGTCCTCCTTTGTGAAAAACAGGTCTAGCAGGGCACCTTTGCTAGCTGGCTCACTAACCAACTGTGTCAGGAAGTTATCTCCCACACACTCTAGGAATGGCCTAGACTGTTTCCTCTCCCCTTAGTACAGATCTGGTAAGTTGAAGCCCCCCACAAGAACAAGTGGTAGTGATTGTGAAGCTTCTCCCAGCTGCTTACAGAATATTTCATCTGTCTGTTCATCCTGGTTGGGTGGTCTATAACAGACTCCCACCATGACATCTGCCTTGTTGGCCTTCCTCCTGATTCCTAGCCATAAGCACTCATCCCTATTGTCACTATCATTAGACTTCAGACAATCAAAACACCCTATCCTGAAAAAAAGCTATTTAAGGAATTTATATTCCCAGTTAAAAATGTGGCTTGGCTTAATTTTCTCAACATTGCCTGCTAGTATTGTGAAAAGTCTCTTCCCCAGGCTGGCATCACTACACTAACAGAACCATCATGACATGTAGTTATGCCAATGTAAATTTGTTTTTGCTGGCTTTGCTTGTACTGTTTGGAAAATCAGTGGGGAAAAAAACAAACAAGCAAGCAAAAACTAGCTGTTGGTGGATGCCATGGTTTTGCTAGAGCTCAATGAATGTAGATAACCCTTTGAAAGAAATCTTACCAAAAATAAAAGTGTATGAACTTGTTTTTAATCTGGAACAGAAAGCAGTACTCCCATCCATTCTAATTCTGCATCAGGAGAAGAGACCTTAAGTTCCATAAAATTATTTTCCTGAGAAAATGTAGGGCTAAAAATGTTTCCAATAATAAAATATTTGGAAATTATATGGGAGACTTTCATATATTATGTATTTTAAAATCTCTGTTTTAATGACACAGTCCCAATAAATGCTCCCCTTGGAAGACAAGCATTTGCATTTGCTTGCTATATTTTGTAGAACAGGGAGGTTGCAAGAGATAGTGGGTTGATTTAAGATCACTCTTCTGGAAATCCTGACCACTGCTCTGTGGTAATTCCTCTAAATCATGCTGATTTTCCATTGGGTAAGATTCCCATTTGTGATCCTCCCTCTTAAACATTCTACCCCAAAGTAGATTTGTATCCTTTTCAAAATGATAGATGTGCCCTATGGATCACAAGAAAAGTGGCAGAGTCGAGCAGCTTGCAACAGGTGAAAACATTCTCCCTTCTCTGGCCGTCCTCTGCATCTCCACTCAATGATCAAAGACTCTGTTTTAGTCCTAAATCTGTAAAATAGTCTCGTTTCTGTTTTCTCCTTGAAGATAAATGTCCCATTGTTTTGTCATTTGAACTTTCTCACTCAGCTAATTTTGTCATGCTTTCAGGAGGCTGAGATCAGCAAAATTAAGTTACTTCTATTTATATGGTTCCCATACATTTCTACAGGAAAAGAAGTAGTATGTTGCATTAAGTAGGAGTTTTATTTTTGTGACTTCTTTTTCTCTCATTACCAATTCCGTAGTTAATTTTGCATGCAGAGGTGTTGATTCTCTGAAATGCAATTCATCTTCTTTGAGTTTAGCTGTCATAATTAAAATAAATGTCCTGGGAATTGTTACTTTTTTGTCTGCATAAAACATGGTCTTAGTGTACACTTTATGGACTGATGGGCTAATTCTCATTAGTTTGGATGAAAGGAGGTAGTTTGGGATGTGGCCTCTGTAGTTAAGAGCCAAGTTATTTTAAGAGACAACAAATATTTTGCCTCATTTTTGTATAAGTCTGGTGATCTAGTAGTGGTACATTGCTAGATTGGGTGAGTGAAGAATATAACTGAGATATTTGGGAAGAAAAGTCTGTATTTTGGATGATTGATCTACTACCCTGTATTTCAATTAGCACTGGGTTAGAAATACTTTGCTTACTTATGAATATTTTTAGAATGAGCAGAAATTGCTGACAATGAAATATGATGAAAAGCCATTCATTAAGAAATGTCCATGAAATGAAAATTCTGAGTTTTGAAGTAATGAGTGATAGTTTGGATCAATGATACAATTTTGTTTTGACAATTTCAACCTGTTTCAGTTTGATACCTTAGAAATATTTTACTGTTTGTACCCTAAGTTATATTTTGAACTGAAAAATATTTTGACCTATAAATTGGAATCAATTTTTGAAGAAGAAAGCAACATCTTATAGTTCAATATATATTTCATTAGAAATGTTGCTTGATTGGAAAACTTGCTTGCTTGAAAAACTACTATTCTGTAGTTTTTCAGATTAAAAAGAAAAATTATTAAAAATTCCCAATTCCTTCTATTATCTCCTCTTTCTTCTGTCATGGTGGTGTCATGGGAAGTCACTAGGAACAAGGGGCAGCCTGTCTAATTCATAAACATTCTTACAGATTCTTTTAAGTTAAAATCATCCATGAGGAAGTCTTACTTTTCCTCCTGAGATGATCCTTGCTGAGCCATCTGTAAGTGAACTTAAAAAAATGCAGCAAGTGGAGATAGAGTTCCTTCAGTGTTTGGGCACATTACCCCTTCTGCATCATCTAAAAGTTGTCATTCTGCACCGTCTGACAGGACCATCTGGTTCAGAATATAATATCTCAGATATGGCCACTTCTAGAGCTAGATGTGCTGCCACCATATGTAACGTGAGTGGGGTTTTTTGCCTTTGTGCTATATCTTCTGAAATTGCAATGCTAATGCTGTATCTTCAAATGGTCCAAAACCCCAGACTGTTTAAGCAGAAGCAATGAATAATTCACATCAGAAACAGAGAAAAGCAAACAAACAAAAGTCAATGGGCATCTCCTCATTCACTGGGAAAGGGGGGGATACGCAGTATGCACTGCTGTCATTTTCAGAGAGTTCAGAGTAACCTTTGCTCTGCTAGCAGTGGCAGATCATTTACAGGATCACTGGCTCCATACCACTCCTCCTTAATGTGTCAACCAGGAATGACCTATAGCACACAAAGATCTCTCTCTCTCCAGGTACAATCTTCTGGGAACCATAATCACAGTAGTTTTGGGTAGAATTGCACTGTGTGTTTCAGACTGGACCAATCTTATCTAATTTCTTTAACCAGGAAAAAAAATTTAATACTCACAGTAGCACCTCTTCCATTAGCAGGTGGGGAGACTTTACTCTGGGAGATGAATGGAGAAATTCAGTGGAACACTCAAACTGCCTTGCACCACTTTCTGACAAAAAGCATCCATAAATCTGATTTTATGTGGCGGCAGCAATAAGCTTCTGACTGCTTTGTCTCATTAGAGTTGTGGAAGGAAATTGGAATATGTCCCTAGCCTGGCAAACTAGGCCCTCTACCTGTAAATTATTAAACCTTATGCATGTCAGGTGTGCTCAGAAAGGAACGAGCCAGAGAGCAGAAATAGATGCTGCATCGTTAGGTGCAGGAACCAGCAAAGAGATCTGATGAAAACGATCACATTTTGGTTTGTTTTAGCTTTATTTGCTTATTAAGAAGCATGGAACATCAAAATGATCTATGAAAGGTCATGGTGACACACGGAAAAAAATACACCCTGACTGCATGAGTAGCTGGGTGAAATGTAGCATGTGTCCTGACTAATATGGGCATTGATTCTGAAGAAATATTTCAGGAGTCATCATCAGCCCAAAGACATCATTTTTTCATCGTACTGGAAATCAGAAAGGATGCTTGCCAGAAATATATAGACAAATATAGCACGATCCAATTTATGTGAGTAAATACTGGTTCTGTTGGCACAGTGGTTTCTCAGCAGTAATGGGTTTTCCACAGCATTGCTGTATCCTAATGTCTCCACCTAGAATAATTCTCTTGGCAAGTGTCATTTGCTACCATGAGTTGCAGAAGCCCTAACGCATTCTTCATTTGCTGGGGGTGTCAGATTGCCCCTAGCACCTCCATGTGTTACAGGGCACCACGCACAACTCTCCCTAAGGTTTGATCTGAAATGATTTTAGGCAATCAAAATCTTGACTTGCCTGGATTCCATGCTACGCTTTTGAGTGCATTTTTTCAGGTTGACTGGATGTGTGCTTTAGTATGCAGCGTGTGAGGAGAAAAATAAGATTCAAACAGTTAATAAAAATTAGAATTAGCTAAATGTAAAATTTCTGAATAACTGTAGTTTCTGAGAAAAGTCAAACAAATATAGGCATCTGATATAAAACTGGATTGTATGCTTTGGAACAATGAAGGGCCTGGACTGTGCTTTATAGCAGAAATCTGAGCAGGGATGTGCCCTTACATTGTTATTTTAAAGGTCCTTCAGAACAATGGCAGTCATCTACAAAGATATGAGTCTCTATAGCGTAATATCACAGATTTAGCCATTAAGTGCCATTGGGAGTGATGCTGTTCCTCCCAGGAAAAGTGCCATTACCGCCCATAGATAAAACAGTAAAAATCTCCATTTATCTTCTACATGGTGTTATTTAGCAATCAGTTTCTTTTCTACTTCAAAATCTAGAATAAATGAGGCCCAGCTGGGGGATAGAATATAGGGACTAGCTGTTCGGAAGCTTTTGGTAAGAGGCACGGAAGAAGCAACTTCAAACCGCGTGGCAATGGCACTGCCCCAGAGGGCACAGCTCGCTGGCCTAGGCTCTGGCAGAAGATGGAGGGCATTTGTACAACACATACTTCACCACAGTGTGTCAGCTCAAGTTTAAAGCAATACTGTCTGGCTGAGAATTCGTTTGCCATATGCGTTTTGTTCACTAAAACAATAAACCCGAGACAAACTCCCGTCATTACCACATTTTCATTGACACAACAAATGCAGAAATATTCCTTTAATATACCAGCATGCAATGGTTTGTAACGATATGTGAGCACAGAAAGGATGACTGACCAGTGGCAGAGTGAACTTTAGCAGAGTGATTCATTCCAGACATTAAATCCTTATAGCTCTCCTGCATCCTCAATTCAAAACCCCATGCTTTCCACATTGCTCACCAGACACTGAGAATAACACGATCATTTTGGAAGTTCAGTCTCGCCTGCAGGCAAGAACTTGTCCCCTCATAGCAGAAACAAAAGTAGCACAGCAGGACCTTCACCATTAGGAACAGCAGTAGGAATTGTCCTCTTGAAACAACAGCTCTCTTATGTGTGAGCTTAATATTTCATTTCTATGAGTGTCATTCTCAACTGTTTCTATATCAACCTAGATACATAATGAGCATAATCATTCCTGGCAAATAATGAGAAGTATGGGTCCAGAGAAAATTTTCACAATTTGGAGATGTTTTACACAGTTACTATGAATAACAGGGAATGAAGAAATGAAACCACACCGATTTTTCCCAAATTAACCTTTTGATTACTTAAGTAAGACCTCTAACAATATATCATCTGAAGTATCATCTGAAGGGGTACCCTGTGTGATAGGAGAGAGACTGCTGCTCAGGTAATGAACTGGGGCTTTTCAGCTGCACTACCCTCCAGTGTGCACACATCCCCCCCACTCCCCCTTATTACTTTCAAAGAGAAATGCCAGTCCAAATAGAAAGGCCATAATGGGTCAGCATGTGAATGAACATAAAATCTTATAAAATATATCAATACAGTGATAACTTTTCTTAAGACATGCATTTCCTTGATGACAGATTTATGTCTGTCAGGGCCATAGCAACAAACCCAATTTGTCAATAAACTGCGTTTACACTGGTGGCATCTGGATGCTTTATAAATACAGAGATAGATAAATTATTTAGATGAAATAGATGTAGGTTTTTTGGGCTGAATAGCCATGAACCCTTACTTAAGGGATTTATCCTATAAATTCTTATACAGCAGATTACTTTGTACTATGGCTTATATCTATCCAGGCTCTAAATCAAATTGCTGCTGGCTTGCATGAAGGATGAGGTATGAATCATACTGTATTATAAAGAAACACATGATACCCAGTTGTTCATTTTTTAATTTTCTATGTTAGGAAAAAAAACCCAACTTCAATCCTCTAATGAATTGCAAAATGGCAGAAAGACATATAAAGATCTTAAGTCTTTGGCATTAAATAGGCTTTAAGGCCTTCCTGATGAACCATCAGTGCCCGCAGGGTACATGCTGCCTCAGTGGGATTCTGGTGCACTCATTTCCTTTACTACACTCAAGGATAGTAGCCCTTTTGTAGCTTATGTGCAGCAACCACTCAGCAGGCAGCAGGATGAGCTGACATGAGCCCAGCCATATAGAAGGATAGAGTATTAGAGGTGTCAGGTCAGAAACCACAGTATAAGGTACAGCAGTAGCTCCTCTGCTGCTGGAAGCCATTACTTTCATGAACTGAAAAATGACAGCATTCTAAACACAAAGATGAGTAGGGAAAAGAAGTGCATCTGTTGAGCAGTAACAACAAAAGCCCAGGCATGATATATTTGTAGGGAATGCTGTGGAATATTTGCTTAATGCCATAGAATGCTTGATGTTCTTTCCCCCTTCGTTCTGTGTTCTGTGGCAGACATACGTCTTGCAGGTTTTAACCCTCTGCACTTTTTATAGTGTGCTGGGAATCTTTGGTGTTACACAGCCTGTTGCTGTGGACCCGTGTGGGAGTGAGGACAGGCATGTCTGTGAGGACAGAGGATGGCTCCTGTTGCCCTTGGGTTATGCCTCCCAGCATTCTGCTCAGTCTCTAGATCTTGTCCAATCTGCCACAACCCTCACCCCTTTTGCACTCATCAATACAAGTTTGGCCCTGAACTTGTGCTTATAACCTGCCTACCTCAGGTGGTTTTGCTGTTAGTTGTATTTTGTACTTATCAAGACAGAAGAAGATGCTCAAGGAAGTGTCACATCTGTGGAACCAAATGATTCCCCTGATCAGTGCTTCTGCAGCCCTCAGATAAAGCTTTCCCCTTAAAATAAAATAATTCTCTGTAATATAGGCATAACTAGCTAGAGAAGCCAAGATATAATGTGTGAATGAAATATACTTTAGTTTATTATTTAGGGTCTACAAGGCTGTCCCATAAAATTATTATATTTTTAAATTAGTATATGTAAGCAGGTTGATCTCCTTCTTTGAAATATCTTATTCAGTCTTTCCTCCATTATTCTCAGATGAAATACATGCTGATTATTTCATAAATGATTCATTGTTTACATCAAATCATTAAATATTTTTACTTCTGTCGTTATGTCTTGTCATACATCCATAGCTAGGCTGCATATATTGGGTCCTAATTTTCAGAATAAGCTTTTAGTCTGTGAATTTCTGTTATTTCTACTGATATATTTTGGACATGCAATCCTTTATTCACTAAATCCTGTTAAAGAACATTGCAAACATTTAGTAATTAAACATGATAACAGTCTTAAGCCCACCAAATTGCCAATGTGTAGTTACCAGAGTGAGCTGAGCTGTTATTATTGAAAGCTTGATATGAAGCCTAGCAGCCACATAAAGGTATCTGGTCCAGTGCAGAAGGAAAAAAAAAAGTAGCTTGTTGAAACTGTGTTGGGAACTTGGGTAACAGAACGAGGCACAAAAACTGCATTTGGTAAGGATGCCAGAGCTGACTTCACAGTTCACTCAGACATCATTGTGTAGTCCTACATCTTGGCCAAAAGACCATAAACTATCTTCTGCCCTTTTTATCCACATGCTAACTTGGAGTGACATCCTCTGAATACTGCAGGGGTGTTGATAAAGGTAGTTACAAGAGCTTTAAGAGGACCCAGTTATTCTTTCAGTTATAACCTTAAGTGACCATGATAAATGAACTGGAAGTCATCTTCAAGATTCAGTCAGATTAAATAATCTAACTGAAAAATACTGCTAAAATGGGAGATGGGGGATATCAATGACAGCTTTTCAGGGGTGTAAATTTCAGCCAATTCACTGAGACTGGTGGGATTTATTTTGCTGTTATTTCTCACCTATTTCTCACCCCTTTTATTATATGCATAATCAGGCCGTGTGAGTCTCACCAGTTCCTTTGGAAGATCAGTAATAGCCTGCAGTAGCATGGCATATTAGATATACATAGGTTAGAAATGTGTTCCTCCTCAAGGAAAACATTTTCATCGGTTCTTTTGCATTTCTCTTCTATTTCTCATCAACTTTAAATGCATAATTACATCACATAATATATTACATATTTTCTCTGTTCGGTTATGAAGATTTTTATGTGTTACTTACCAGTATTCTTTTTTTAAAATGTATTTTCAAGCCATCTTTAAAATTCACAGCTGTTTCAAAAGGAATATAAACTCCACTGAAAGGACAGATTTACAGAATTTTAAAGTAAATTTCAAATGCTCAGCTGTCATCATACCATCCGTTGCAATAAGTATAAATAACTTCCCTTTAATATATGAAGAATTGGGAGGGGAAAAGAAAAAGATATTTGCATTGCAAGAAAACTCCAGGTGCTCCTAGAGTTATTTGGGACATTTTCCAGTTGACAATATGGAAATACTGTCACTCAGGCCAGAAAGCTTGTTGCTATGGGGACACAATAGCAGCATCATTTGACAACTTGGCAGTTGTTTGAGTTGGCAGAGAGAAACTCTGAGAGAGGGGCTGTTGGAGGATTTCAGGTGGGTGGGCACTAGGGATGGATGAGTGGTTAGGAAGAAAGAACACTGAGAAATTATTTAAATGTTACAATCTCTCCTTCACATGTCTTTTTTTGTGGTTTGTTTGTTCTATTAATTTTTATTTTATTTTATTATTCCTGTTGTTGTTTTGTTTCTTTTTGTATTTGTTTTTGTATGGTATACCTGCTTAGCAGCTTAACATCTTTGAAACAAGAAGGAGACAAGACCCATATCCAGATATCAACAAGCTATGCATCTGTCCCTGGATGGAGATATATTGAATTAAAAAAAATATATATATATATATGCAAGAGCTGGCAAAGAGATAAAGCTGCAGAGAAAGCCAGTACGATTTTGGCTGTTCCCTCTGAGTAGTCATATCATAAACCAAGAAGATTATAGTTCCTCTGTAGTTCAGATGTGATAGTAGTTAGAATATTATAGTAACTGCAGCTCAGTACATAGAAAGTCAGAGATTAACTAGGGAGAATTTAAAACCAGGTAGCAGTAATTATTAAAAGATGGAGACTGGTTTATAAAGATGAAAGAACCAACATTGTTCGAGTTGGCTGAATGTCAGGTAAGATGTGTGTCACTACTTCACTAATATTTCAAGAGTTTGAACATCAAAGCAGTTAAGGAAATATTTAGTCAAATAATAGCATTCTTGGAAGAAATTGGGGTGGAACTGAGGAAAATAAAACCCAAAGCAGACAAACGGGAAGGAATCCTACTGCTGAGTCTATTCCATTCCTGAACAATCACCGTTTCTGAGGAAGAGCATTCTTCACTGGGAATGTCCCAAATGACATTGGACACTGCATGGAAAAGGTGCATTAGGCAGAAACTGTGCACTGTGTGGCAGCTGTGAAATATATGAATCTTTCTATTTTAATATTGGAAGGGGGTGAGCAAAATCTGGTGACTGTATTGGAGTGCTTTTCTAGCTGAAATTAAAAAAAGGCAAGAAGAATTGAAAAATGATTCTGTGGCAGTGCACGAAGAATTGGAAATATGCTGTATTTAAGGGATGCACTCACATCCATAAAAATCTCTGGGTTCCAATCCTGCACGAGGATGTAGGGTAAGAAACAGCTCAGGAATAATGAGTTTCCTAAACTGCCCTATGGCCTAAATGCATTAATTGGTGTGGGATTATATTACTGAGGCTATTTGGGAAGGTATTCTGTTCTTTAACAGTTTTTCAGGGGAATCCTTCTTCCCTGTCTCCACCGGAAGAAAGAAACAAAGTGATGAATGTTTTCTATGCAGTTAAGGTACAATATAGCTATTAGCTGTCATCATAGTTTTTAATCTTTGTTCCTATGGGCAAACTGCCTCTCTTTCCCTTCTGGTCTTTTATGATCATGCCACCCAGACTGCTTCCCTTCCCTTTGCAAATCAAAATCAATTAAAAATATCCCCACAGGACATGATTTTCAGGGAGCCTACATATCCACACCCCTAATTGAAGTCAATGATAGCTGCAGGCATGTGGCATCTCTGAAACTCAGGCTCTATAGAGCCAAGTAAAGAAAAACATATGGATTTGTAGGTAATATACCATGGGAGAAATCTCTAAATAGGCCCTGAAATAATGAAGCGACGTGTTTAGCGCTGGTCCAACTTGCAATCACTAGGCCATCTCACCCCGGGGGAAAAATGGATATTGAGAGTTATTGAACATTGCTGATTTTTGCTGTGGATCAGCTTGAAGTTATTTAGCACAGATGTTTCTGTAATTGTGACACACTGGGAAAATCCACATGCTCAATAGCCCTCAAAGTTGCACTTCCATCTGTGCAGTGATGGTCTACAGCTACTGCACACGGCTGCAATGTAAAACGTGCAGGAACACTGTCTGGCTTCAGAGCTCCTGAAATATTTTTCTTAGCACCATCTGCACTTTTTATTTACCTGTCTCCCAGTGGTTCTGTGTTTAGATGTAGTACAATTATAAGGCAGTAAAATATATGTTTAGTGAAAATAAGAGTGTAAGGAACTGTCCAAAATTTATCAGTGTGGATAAAAAGCTCTCATGATGTGAAATGGCTAATAGGAATTCAACAGTATACTGTTACATCCAGCAGTATTTCTATTTATATTCCTAGGTCAATTCTGAGCCATATTAGTAGCAACTGAAAGATAAGATTCTTATGATTATATTAGAAAAAGAGGATGATTTGACCCACAGCAGTGAAAACCTGGCTTCTGGAAAACATGTCTACATCCTAATACCTTCTTAGCCTTTGATCACATTCCAAACAGTACAGGGAAAAAAAACCCCACCTCTTCTGATTTAACAAACTTTTTGGAATCAAAACAGTGTGTACCAATCCAGAAAATTAGAGAGTAAGACTTCCACTACCTTTGAAATTTAAATATGCTTGTATGTTAATTATTCATAACTTATTTGTTCAGTTCAGACTCAGGCTACAAAGAAAAAAAGAAGATAATCTTTCAGAATTTAGGCATAATCAACTCAGGGAAGAAAACCAGGAGTTGTTGTTGGTCCTAACCAGGAAGGGTGAAAGCTCTGCTGTCAGGCATCTTTTTCTCTGCGTTGCTGCTAGTGTGGGTCCCATCATTTGCCACTGTCTAGAGAACGTGGAAATGTTACCCCAGCCCCTGATGTTATAGCCACCTTAGCAGGGAGGGCTTATCATTTAACTTTCTCTCTACATTGAGCTGCTGCTCCTGGTCTGCAACACCTCCTTGCCATCTCCCAGATTTGTTTGCTGCTATAGCTGATTGTTAAACTGGGAAGTATAACACTGTCTACAACAAGAGACTGTAAAAACATGCTCCCCATCGTGCAGCCATATTAAATAATACAAGAGAATTTCTGGCTTCTTGCATTTAACAAAACCCCTTCAGACTTTGAGAGATCAAAGAGAAACAGTTCACTTCTATAACAGATAATAATCTCATACATTTGTCTGGAGCACTTACTGAATTCTGTCCTATGGAAAACTGGAATATGAATGTTTTGACTTTTGCTAGAAATACCATGGAATCTGGAATTGTCAGAACATCTTCCCTTCTTCCTTCCAGACTTTTGCTCTCAAAGCTCAACTCATCATGGACTGAAGGAAAGACCTAACTGTTCATTGGTACTGCAGAACTAGAATGTTGCTGGAATATGTTTTGTCCAGCTCTTGAATCAAACTATCTATGTTTATAGATGGGAGAGCTGCAGGTAGATGCACAGTGTGCAGTCATCCAGCACTACTGCACGGCTGCTACTCTATTTACATAACATTTTCTTTCTCTCAGAAATACCAAAAAGGGCTTGTGCCACAATACATAACAGTAAGGTACTACCTTCTCTGGCTGTAAGAGTAACGTTTTACTTGAAGTACGTCAGGAGATCCTAATACATGGATATCTTGAGGAATCCCCTGCAATGGGAATGACTAAATTTTGTCTGCTAAATCTAAAACATCTACGAAATCCGTGAGGATGAAATATGCCACGTTTGCCATTTTCATATCCTTTCCCTTAAGATATTTTCAAAGTTAAATTCATGGTGCCAGGCCTTCCTTTATTTTTTTTCCTTTCTTTTTTTTTTTTTCTTCTTTGCCTCTTTGGAATGATTTTGGGGAGTCCTTAACAATATATCTCAAAATGTAAAGGCTGCACTGCGTCGTGAACTGATTCTCTGCTGACTCATCTGCCACAGCTAATCAGGAATTTTTGGTCTACATACTGCAACATTTTAAACCTTTAGCAGTAAGGAAATGCTCTTTGCTCAAAAGCTTTTAAATTATAGCACATGGTGGGTGCCTGATAAGAATTGTTATTTTTCAAAAATGGAAAAATTTTCTTGTTATTGCTATCTACTCTCCTGTTCTATTTATCAAGCCATAAGGTTTCTGGTGTCTATTAACATTTTTCTAAGCTGAGGAAATTGTTTCCTATTAAGGCAGCTCACACTTTTTCAAGCTGATTCAACTTCACCTGCTAGTGACACACAATCCTAGGTTGTTCTTTCCTTGTCCCACCACCACAAGGAAGAGGAATGTTGGTTCTAAGTCTGCATGTCTCGAGAGGGAAGTTGAGGACAGAAAAGATTACCAAGGGTTTGTTGGGTGAAAGACATTCAGTTCAGTGTAGTTCTTCAGCTGCTCTGTCAAGGACACAAAAGATCATGGCTTCCAGGACTTTCTAGATTTTATGCTCTCCCTTCCTGTTCTGAATTGTCTTCATTGTCCTCTCTGTCTCAAGGTGTTAACAACTATTGTCCACTCCAGCAGGTTCCACAGGGACTCAATGACTAGGGCTCACTGGGCTTCCTCACCATTTTCACTGCTGGGGAAAAATCTCAGCTTGCAACGGCAGAATCTGTGCAGCCTGAGGAGTGGTGCAGTCTCTGAATGTTGTTTTTAAAGCAGAGCTCAAACACTCATTGCTTTCTGTTCTCAGCAGCTTCTGTCCAGTTAGTATCTCTAGGCAACTCCTTCTTCCCCTAAGAAACAAGGGGAATATCTTTTCCTTTGGGTTTTACAGAAACTCAGACAGAAGCAGACATTATCTGTATTTAGGCCCTCTCCTGAGTGAGGTGCCCATTTCCCAGTGTTGTTTACCTTTGCATTTTTCAATACAAAATTTTAACACTTCATCACCAATTAACTTTGTCCATTTTGGAATTTACAGAGCTGATGTAATAGATATATGATGTCATAGATATATGGGTGAAGGAATATAGTACACAATCACTCAAGATTTTTTCTAAAGGATCTAATATCCATTTCTGATTTTGTGCTCCCAAACAAAAAAGCCCAGGTAATTTCACAGGCATAGAGCATTTAAATTCCTGTAAGGTCTAATACAGCCCTTTTACTGAAGTTATATTTGTATAGAAGCTATAGTTTTAATAACTTTCTGATTGATTGCAAAATGATTATTAAAAATCTGCAGACATTTTCACAATGATAAGGAAGTCCAGATGATTTGCATATAAATAGGAATATCTTTATTTGTAGCTGTATCACTTTACAGAGATTTTTCATGATGGGACACTGATGAAAATGGTGATAGTGGTATATGAAAAATTTCAAATTTCAATTAACTCACAATAAGGATCAGGTTTTTGTTTTCTTGAAGTATTTTTAGAGTGGAAGTAGGTTATAGATGGTACTGTTCAAGCAGACTTTAAAATGTTCTTATCCAGTGACTTATATAGACTGTTCAATGCTACTGAATGGCCATGCATCACTCCAGCTCAGCTGCACCCTTTTCTCTCCCTAAGTTCCTGTAATAAGAGCTCTGCACAGGTAGAGATACCTCTATTTTTTATCTTGGAGGTATTAAGCATTTCTGGCTGGTGACTCTGCTCCACAGTACTATTGTCCAATTTACTTTAGTGGCCACGAATCATGAAGTCCTAGGACCAGAAAAAACTTCAAGAAATCGTCTCATCCCTTTTGTTTGTTCCACTGTTATTTAAAGCAAATGCCATCCTTTGGTCTTCTTTACTCTGAATTAAACAACTCATTTCCTTTAGTGTTTCCCCATAGGCCATATTTTTAAACCTCTGATCTTTCTCTTTTTTTCTTTTTTTTTCTGCTAGACTCTCTGCATTGATCTATGAGTTTATTGAAGTGTAGTGCCCAGGAGTAGACACAATAGTCCATCTAAGGCCGTAGTGTTGAATAAAACATTGAACAGAGCAGAGGGATTACTTCACACTTCCTTCCAGTCATATACTTTCTCATACATCCTGCTGGACATATTCTGAGGTGTTTGCCTTTTTCACAGCAGCATGACACTGGTGACTTATGTTCACTTTGTGACCCCTTAGAGCCCCTCATTTATTTTTCTATGGAACTGTTTATTCCTCATCCTATATTTATGCAGTTAATTAAACCTGACTAACTCTGGCATCCTGCATTTACCACTACTAAATGTTGTCATATTTTTTGTCTATATCTCTGATATATTAAAATCATCTTGCATTCTGCCCTTGTCCTCTAACATTCCTTCGGTCCCTCCCGGCAAACGGTTACCTGTAAATGGATCTGGTATCTGAGCCTGCTCTCTATTCCTTTCAGGTCATTGAAGAAAATATTGAATAGTACCATACCCAGAGAGACAGACCATTAGAACTTCTCCTGATATGCATGAATTTCTGATGGAAAAGAAATCGAGGACACAATTCTGTTACCTAACACACATACATAAAGTTTGGCTAAGGACTGACAATATGATTTTATTACAGCAATTAAAGATTTTGTTGCAATTTAAATTCAAAACAAGCACAATAAATATTCTCCCAAAGCAATGTGCATTTATGTAGTTAAAAGATTAGTTTTCTAGTTTCTCTGTGCCTGCTTATGCCTTTTCAGTGTTGCAACAGCTTTCACCTGCGACCCCAGAAATGCTACCATCAAAAATCCTGTTGAAACCGATACACTTTTGTGAAATATTTTGGCATCAATAAACTGTGATTAAAAAAAAAAAAAACAAGTTTATTTTAAAAGGTGCCAAGCAGCTCTAATATCCATAGCTGAGCTACTGATTAGCAAACCTTTAGACTAGTTACCAGAAAGTGAAATGTTACCTGACAAAATGAGATGAAATTGGAAAGCGGAAAAGTGGATTGATTCAAAGAAATCCTTCTGACAATAAAGATGTGGAAACTTCCTCCTATCACTGCCCATGGCAGGGGGATGGACTAGATGATCTTTAAAGGTCCCTTCCAACCCAAACCAGTCTGTGATTCTATGAACTTCAGACCTCAGAATTTTTCAGACTTAAGTGGGCAATTATCCCACAGGAACCAGCTCTGCACTGACAGGCAAATAAGCCCATCTGAGGTCACCCAGAGAATTAATGCAGACACTTCACAAGTCAATAGCTGCTAGTGCCAATGAGCACATGACCTCCATGAGCCACTGCAAAGGAGGAAAGGGAGTCAATTCTCCAGAGCTCTCTGTAGTTCAATGCCTGAAACTGTCTACAAGGCTTAGTATACCATAATTTTATTTAGCTTTTTTTATTGGTTCCCCAATGTTAGGAATTTAAAGCAATGGTACATTTTTGTTTCTTTGAGATAGTCTAGTTCTTATTATAGCATGCTTATTAGAAACCCTCACAAAGAAAGAAAAATCTTCACTATTTAAATATAAAATAAAATCATTCCTTGCTAAACAACAGCAAAAAGAGAGCAATGACCAGTGACTGTTGCTTGGAGAATCTACTTTGAACATGTGAAGGAAAAGAGGAATAGAAAGCAAATTATTTTTTCATAAATGCCTGTTACAGGTTGTTTCCAGTATTACTCTTACTCCGTGCAGCCGACAGCCCTATTCTTCCTACTCTTTATATGCTATTTTATATGGATAGTAACAAAGTACAAGAGAGAGAACAAACCACATGTGACAGATGGTAAAGGCGCACTTACTGTGCTACTGGGAAAAGTATTACAGAAATGAGGACTATTCAGGAGCATATACTGAAAAGTAGTACATTACACATAGGAGGACAAAGTTTTTCTGAATTGAAGAAGTGTGAATTTAGCCTAGCTCCAGATTAACCATGGTCCCAGAGTCACTGATGTGCGTTAGCACTGTGCTGATTTCTAGAGGGAGGTCTTGCAGGGTTAGGGACCTGCAGCTAGAAACTGGGAAGAAGGTGGTGAACCATGAGACATGCAGATCACTGACCTATTTCCCAGCCCTCTCCCTCCCAGGCTGCAGAAAACCTGTCAGTCAGATATATTCACAAGTTTTGAAGTTTTGGCACGGTTCCTCCTCAAATCTCAGGACTCACCTTTAAGAAGGGAGCCTGAGATCCCTGCCAGCTGGCGGCAGCAATTTGGGGTCAGGTTGAGCTTGCTGGGAATCAACACAGAGACAGTTTTCTCTGGTGGATGGATGTCTACTCCCGGACTCAGCTTACTGACAGTGCAGAGAATTCCCTTGCTTTTTGTACTGCTTTTGTGCTTGATCAGTCTGTGCCTGAATGTCTTCTGTCGCTCTGATACAGTGGTACTGTGTAAGGACAACTGTTTTTTACTTTTGTAGTTATATTTGGGTTGGATCAGGAGAAAACAAGAATATAGGTAAGGAAGCTAAGGAAAGTTTTCATCAGGAGGAATTAATACATTTTGTTCATGCTTGGTTTGCATGACATATGCAGTAAGTAGTTTCCACTGAAACTGTGCTTGGATTAATTAATGACAGTTTTATTTAAAGCACACATTTTGATATTAAAGGGAAATTCGTACAAATTGAATCTGAATATGTTCTCCTTCTTGACCTTTGCCTGTTTCCGTGATAAGCTTGTCAGAAAAGAGACTGTATTTTACTAAGTGTTTGCATGCAGTGTGACAGGGCGAGTCTGATCTCAAGTCGGACTCCAGACACTACTGTACTGCAAATAATAAAGAAGTGGTCTTGCCAACAAAGCCTATATATTTATATATCAGGATTTGTCTCCTAGTTTTTAGTTTTTTCTTTAGAAGTTTAGAGTGTTCTTTGCTAGTCACTCAAGTACTAAATATTTAGCATCAATTCATATGAAAGTTGCTTTGATCTTCATGTAAATAAACAGGCTCTCTTTCTCCCATAGGACTCTTTCTTGAAAATTATTTCTTTCATCAAGTAGTTTGTCGCATCTCTGTGAACATCAATACTGTTTCCTTCAGAACTTCAAACAAATATTTCCTGCACGTTTACAGGAAACATTTTAAACACTATAAATGGCAACCTGCCTTGCACCTGATTCAACAGTTAGAGAGAGGCTTGGGCAACTGAGTGACAGCCCTCTCCTGACACCATGGCAGAGAAGTGTTACAGGCAATGTCTCCTCTATTATAATGTTAATGATCACACATATGCATATATTCGTTTATATATGTGCATAAATATGTGCTGCTATAAATATATATATTTGTATACTTTACAGATGTAAGAACGCTTTCCTTTATGCAGCCCAAATGTTTAAATACTGATGGTATAAATCTTGTAGTTATATTTTGCATTTAGTTACCAATAATGTTCCTAGAAAATCCCAAACCTGATGACAACAACTCTGAGACTCTCATTCAAGTGCAGATCCCGTATGGACAGGAGGGTAAGCAAAGAGAAATGGAGCAAATTGGGAAGAAAGGGAAGATAGAAAGCCCATCAGATGGCTGTTTATCTCTATGAAAGTTTCAGCAGATATTTGTACTTGGTTCCCCTCTGAAACAGACTGTAATGACTGAGGCCTCAACTGAAAGAAAAAAAATAAAATCCATCTTGCCCTGTCGCCCAGGAAAATATCCTACTCAAAACCCCTATGGAACTCAATTTTCTGTCCACCTCACAGATGCACATTTAGTTCACTTTGGTGGGGATTTCCCTTATAATATCCATTCCCAATATTTGTCTTCTCTTTTTACACAAGACTTTCACTGCTACCATTCCACTGTAAAGCGTTCCTTATTTATTTCATTATCTATGGAACCATGTGACCAGAATCTGGTCTTCAGTGTCTAAATTGTGATGTATTGGGCAGGAAGCCCTGGATGAACCTACCTCTAGAAGACATAGATTTCAAAACATATTTTCTGCAGAAGAATGAATTTGTTGAGACTCTGAGAAAGAACGAATGGTTCAAAGGAGTGATTCTTTGTCCTGGCCAGCTTCAGCTCTGTGAATTTTGACTTAGTAGGAGGTCATTTGGGCAGTTTTCTGTACACCTCCTGCTTTCTTGTAGAGCAAGCCAGACACCTGTGAAGCCAATTTTCGTAGTTTTACTGGCTCTGGCCACCCTATTTTGCTCTTAAAAATCTTTGGAAGAATTTTAATTGAATCAAACTCATGAACTATACTGTCTGGGAAACACTGCAACCTAATTGTCTCTCTTCCTGATATTTACTTTCTAATGCGGTCCTCCTCTCCAGTGTCCTGCTTTAGAGCTCCATTTTGACAACGCCATTCGCGCTGCAATCCTACACTTGGCAATCAGTCTGTAACCTGCTATATAATTCAGTTTTGTTAAGTGAGATGAATATTGAGCAGTTAAGCTTTATTATCTTTGAATGAAGGCATTCTTTATTCTTACTGTCTTCAGACTCAGATAATATTCCAAATAAACGCACAGGTTCCAAACAGTCCACAACTGGCCTTTAGTTAATTTTCAACCAAAGAGATTAAGCAAACTCAAGCTTGTTTGACCCCACGGTACATTGGAATCTCCAAACAGTTTTTCTTCTCAAGACACAGCTTTTCATTTGTCACTGCAAAAGGAAAGTTCTGTTTTTCCCAAACGAGTGGACACACAAGAGAAGATAAAAACCAGAAATGTTTTTTACAGCATTTACATAATTAACCAGTGTGACCCCTATTAGCCTTCTCTCTTTTTGTTCCTAGGCTGTATAGATACTGGCTGTATGTCACAGCTACTGTTCTCAGTTTGAGTTTGGTGTTCAAGTGCTGTGTATTACTTGGACGATGAATGACTGATTGATCCCCAGATCTTCAACAAATGAAGTCAACCCTCAATAGACTGGAGTGCTATGGAGACAAGACTGGTATTGGCTCCCAGACCTCAGTCCAGGAGTAATACCTACACAAGTTGAACACACTTGGAAAAGGTTGTGCCAGAGTGCTAGATGCCTAGTCCCAAACAGAATAGTAAAAGACAGTAGAGAAACTAGCCACTTTTTGAATGATCCCTGCCTTCAAAACAACATTTGCATTCATTGTTATTTGGATCACCACCGAGTTGAGGTAGAGGCGAGATCTAGGCAGGACTGCTGAGGGAGAAGAATGAAGGAATGACAGCTGAAGTGACAGGTAAAACACTTCAGAATGTAAATCCATTGTTGAAAATCTGAAAATTGATTAGTCTGTGTTATAAAGACCTCTGCCTTAGAGCCAATTTGAACCACTGTCTCAATGTAGGCCATGGTGTCACCAATTTTAATCATAAACTATTATCAGGAACAAGACACAGCTCTGGAAGACATTTTGGATTGACCCAGGAAAATAATCCCAACCTTCTGATGACAGTATAATTTATAGTTTTATTATGTTTTTGGAGTCTACCTCATGGGTTTTGGTGAGAGAAAAAAATAATGACCTCACTTCCTAGAGCTGTGAAAATACATAAATACAACTACATATCTATTAATTTGTCAGTTTACAGTATCCCATTTTAGAAACAATCCTGTTACCAGGCTGACATATTGACATATTTGACATTAAGTTGAATGCTTGGAGTTGTTTCACTTTCCTTCTGATGAATGCTTTTTACAAGCTATGTTTGCTATTTGCTGATGTTGAACTCTGCAACTAAAAATAATTCACACTTATTCTATTAACATGTAACCAAAGACACTGTCATTGTTTGGATTCTGGCTGGTTACTTTTCAGGGAGGGTTTTGCAGATATTATGACTTTACTGTACATTCTCATCCATCAAATGCACATCAGTTTTATATTTTTTTAATATGAAACTGCTGTAATGTTTTCTAGATTTTTGTATCTTTTTTTTTTTGATACTTGCACAGCTTTCCTTTTTCTTACACATCATTCTACGACCTGCTTCTAGAGATCTGCAAGTATGAAAACAGTTTCAGGCAGATCAGTAAAACACAGTGAAGATTTGCTTTTCAGGCAGAGAGAGTGAGGTTGGGCTGACTTGCTGGGAATCTTTAACAGAAAGACTAGTCCGTTCCATTTTTTAAACTTTTCTCTGTAAAACTGTCTTTGTTAGGCTGTACAGCTGCTGTTAACCTGGTTTCTGACAGCAGTTACACTGATGGGCCAATGTTATCCCTGGAATAACTCTATTAAGATCAGTTGGATTACACCGCCATTGGATTAAATTGTGGTGAATTAATTTATGGTGTGTGAAGCAATTCCTTGTTATACTTCTGAAAAGATGCATCTGTCTCAACACACTGTATTTAAGGAGTCCAAAAGAGCAACAGTTTCAGAATTAGACCATGGGAGAGGGAACAAACCCCATTTTTCAGGCTCCTACATCCCTGCTGCGCCTTCCCTCTTCTAGAGCTTTCTCAGAGCCCTTCTTCCTCCTTCCCTCCTGCTGCTCTCAGCGCACATAAGTAACTGGGTCAAGCCAGTGGGTCACCACCAACGCAGTATGCACCTCACCGTGTGATACCACGAGCTATACAGGATTACATGCTTAAGTTTCTCAAAGCTTGTTTCATAGGCTCTAATAAAGATCTGCTCTCGATGGGAGTGGAAGGAGGCAGCCAGTAAAAAATGTCCATATTTCAAAGGTAAAGATACTTTTCAGCTAATGGATGTAAGCTAAATATTAGCAATGTTTCTAAGAGCAGTTCTTCTGGATGGACTTTCAAACAGAGTGTTCTTTTGTTCCCTGTGTTTGAAAGGAAAGCAAAGACCCTCCAAAGTCCAGCTGCTGGTAGCTCAGGATCCTCATACTAAAAGTGAAAGAGATCAAATCTTTCCCATGCCATTTGGTATCGGTCACATCATGTTATGTAACGTGCCTGCCTTGTCACAGCGCAGTGCACTGGGGAGGAAGGACAAAAGGCGTTTTTCACAGCTATCTTTGAAGAAGCCACAACACTTCAAACAGGAAACTTCATATATTTTCTTGTTAAAGAATCTGCTCTAAGCATGGGTTGAAAAATATACTCTTTTCCTGAGTCCATCTCTGGAAATACACGTGTTCTTCAAACATACCTGCACTGTATATACGAACATGATAAAACCCAACCTCTTTACACAGGTTAAAATGATTCAGTGTGGGTATATATGTCATATTTTCTTTGGGCTTATACAGCAAGCCGAATGTAACACACAGCTACCCATGCTTGATATCTATGGATTAACTTCTGTGATTACTTTGAGTTTGGTGGTCTCTGGTACAAGCAGTTTTAAGATTTTTAGCACAATTTTCAGTAAAGTATATGCTTTTAATTGCCATCATAATGAAGTGAGAATGCTTCTGCCAGTGGGCATTTTCTCCATCTCACAGTTCTTATGATAATGGTGACAATTTCCTTTTCCTATCCATCAGAAGGCCCTTCCTGCCTGGTTTATGCCAAAGCATTTTGCCTTTCCCTTACTTGCCTTCCCAACCTGTCCTTTGTGCTCTTCTCAACAAAACCCTATCTGCCCTCAGCAGGTTTAAAGCCTTCAGTAATGGCCTCTGTGTTAATACCATAATGCATATCACAGAAATCACCTGACAGCATTAGGGACATTAGTTGACTTGAGTCTCCATCAAGACTCCAACACTTAAACTCAGCTACATCTGGAGTCGATGTACCGAGGAGTGCCTGTTCTTTGGCAGCTGCACGGTCTTGTCACCTTTGACTCATCTTCCCAGCAGTGCTGTGTCCTTTGCCATGCTGAACTGCCATTTCTGGAAATGTCACCTCCTCAAGCAGAGCAATTATGGATATAATGTATCAGTGCCAAGAATGAATGATTCAGTAATTCACTGGTGCTTGAAAATGTCAGTTCTAGAAATACTCATGCTTTCCTAAAGTTTGATTGTTGCCTGGCCACCTTAGTCCAGAAAAAAGGGACTCAAAAGTGAGAGTAACTGCTTAGTTTGTTATCTGCAGTCCTTCTGGGAAGTGCTCGTTTCTCTGCTGAAACTCCTCTGCCTCTGACCCTGAGAATCTAAAGGAGATTAGGAAGCCCAGTTGTGCCAGTTAGCAACATCATCTAATGATTCTGCAGGTTGTGGATTATATCTACTAGACTATGCTAATGTTAACTAAGATTTTATGAGTGTGCAGGATGGCACATTAACATTTGATTTTATGGTATGAAATCAACACCTACTATTAGTGTACAATAGAGTGAGATTCAGCCTTCTCTGGTTGTTCAGATTTGTAAGAGTGTGAGACAAAAAAATAAGCTCATGTTATGATAGTAAACAGAAAATTTTGAGATTCTTATGTTTGACATCTCAAGAAAATGGGCTATTAACCTTACCAGACAGAAGTATATTAATTTCACACACCTTTGTCAAGAGCTACATGAAAACTTTGCGTTTGATAGTCATGATAAAATTTTTTATTGTTCTTTACGTATGCTTGAGGTTGGAGATGTAGAAAAAAGAGACAGATATCAATTAGAATTGCTTTAGAGAAATACTAATTTCTATTTCCCCCCCATGAAAGTGGGGTTGGGACAAATTGGATTCCGGATTATTTATTGCTACCAAAAATGAAAGGATATTAAGTCCAATCCCTGAACTAAAATATATTTTTCATTTTGGAGTGGGGAGAAACTAGAGAATTACTGGAAGTTCTCTACCCTTGACTTCAATCGATCCTTTGGCTTTAAAAATACACAAACCCCAAGAATACTTGAAGCATAGTTTATGCTTCTAGGCTTAAAGAACGAAAATGAGTTAAGTTTGAATTGTTAGAGGGGTTTTTTCATCACAAAGGTCATTTGACTGCAGAGAGGTTGTTTACAAGACTGAAGCTCATTTCTATTGAAGTAAATGATTCCAATAACATTAGATAAAATCTCCTCATTTATTTTATATTTCAACTAGTTTAAACTCAATGCTGATTTTCTTTCCTTGAAAGATACTTGAGATTCTTTTGTATTAAGAAAGTAAATTTTAAAGGGAAGATATTGTCTGTGGTCCATTTTTTAACGTTCTGTATGACCGGTAAAAATAAAAATGTAACAATAAAGAGTGTCTCCATATTTTCTCCCCAACTAGAGGGGAGGAAAGGAAAAGTCAATACTTGGCTGGAATCATGAGCAGCTTGTTGGCTGAGTAAATCAGTCAGAAGCCCTGCAGCTGGTCAGCTTCACCTCACGGATAAATGTCACAACTCACTGCTGTCAATATGAATTACCAGAAAAGGTTTCCTAGAAACTAGGAATGGAGGAGCTGTTTTCCATTGAATAAATTATATGGGCCAAAATATTACTGAAACAAGATTAGAATAGGTTGATCTGGTTGACTAGGCAATTATTTAAATGTACCCTGGAGGTAAAACAAACCATGGAAAATAATGCAGGCCAGGCCACAGAATGCAGGAATATTGCGACTTTAAGAGGTTAAGATGGATTAAGTTGCAAAGGAAGTTTGCTGTAGTTATCAGTGCTGGGAAGGGTATCTGAGGCACCATGAGCTTTCTATATAAAATGAAGTGTTTGAAGTTACTCCGGAAAGATTTCTTCCCCAATCACTGACAAGGTGCTTTGTGCAGCTGCAGCAGAATTCCTCAGGGGAGGGGGCAAAGGCAGCTCCAAGCTCGGCACTCTGGGAGTAGGAGGTGGCCCCTGAGCGCAGTGTCTTTATTGTCCCTTTGGGGTGAAAAGGGGACTCTGACAACATACAGTGGATCCAGACGAGCTTCAGTCACGGAGACTCGGCAGCACCCTCCCATCTGTGAGCCGGCTGGGCGGTAAGAGCTCCTGACACTTGTTACCAGAAATAACAGTGAGTGGGAAGCCGCCTTCAAACAGAAGAGTGCAGATTTTAATCGCCGCTTCTACACCTTGTCCTCATGTGTTGCGTGTTAAGCTGCGCCCAGTTGTTGCCATTGGACCTGACAGGACGTTGACATGGCAACATGTAATTTGGGACAAAACAATACAACAGTAACAACTGAAAAAATGCTATTTTTATGTACCTGCAAAGCACACGTGCATATCCTACCAGCAGTTCCTGTGCTGGTCAGAAAATCGAATCCCTTTTCACAGAAAATGTGGACATTGGACCTAAAGAAGAGGTTATGACACAGAACCCACCCACTCAAAACCCCAGCACAGAAACCTTTTTGCAAAAAGAAAGACTTTCTAAAAACTAAAATGGGATGCCTATTTTAATTCAAATATTTAATTTAGAAATGATGAATTATTTTTGCAGAGTAAAAATATATTAAAAAAAGGATGAGATAGGAGTGTCTCTTATTCTGAACAGAACCTGAAAAAACTCATAACTAAAATATTCACTTACTTTGTATGTTTTATTTTTAGCACAGTTTATGAAATACTACTGTGTTATTAAGGATACGAAAAATAACAATAATCAGAAGCATGATTTCTAAATGAAGAATGTCAAGTGCCTCGGTGCAAAAATGTAAAAATGAAACATTACAACATAACCATAATTTTTTCTGGAAAGAATTCTTGTTGGCATCAACATGACTTCATAAAACATTTTGATGCTGAATGCCTTAAACAATACAAAATTGCCCTGTCAAGTCTTTGAAGCAACTCTTTGTTTCCTTATGTAAGAAAATCATAATGCACTTCACATTTAATCCAGCATACCTACTTAATCCAGACATTTTCCTATAATATTCAAATTAAACCCCAAATCAGAAAGAATATTTCCACTTCATTTAAATAATGTCTTTTGACTTTATTCAAATGAACCAAGGAAATAATAAAGTTTTTGACTTTCTTTCCAATGAATTGAGCACCAAAATGGACTAGTGCATTACTTTGATTACAGTAAAATGCCATTTCTCAGTGGAAACAAGTGTTCTAGCACTCCATGGAAGATTAATTAAAAAAAAAAGATGCAAAACTAATGAGCAGTAAGACAAGTCACCTGACAGTGTATCAGGTTCTAGTACACTTAGGCCATTTCCTTAATTATCTATTAAAAATATCCTGATGCCACCTTCTTGACTTTGATATCCCATGGAAATAAGCAAGAGAATTATGATCTAGAAATGAACATAACTCGTGCCTAGAGTTCCGGCACTTCATTCTGCCTGCATTAGTGCTACCACTTCACTGCATTTCTCTGTGATTTCTGGAACCTGGCTGTCCAGTCAGAGCTGTAGCACCAGCTAGTCCAGGCTGGTACCCTGGAGTCCCTGGCATCCAGCCACTGCATAAGCACGTTTCCTTGAGCCACATGGGCACTGGCATTCCCCAGCAGGCACTGGATTCTTTGTGGTCCTGCAACAGAGCAGGCTGGTACATGTCCATCAGAGATGCTGAGGACAACAGATACAGAACTTTCCTGGTCAACAGGATCAAAGTGCATGCTCTGTAGAACACCAAAGCCTTTAGTCTCCATCTAGTTTTGCAGGCAGAAATGCAAGAACTCTGCCTGTACACTTCAATGCCCATGAAGTGGCAGCAGCTCCTCCTTTTGAGTTGAGTTTGCATCTCCTAGGATCTGATAATGCAAGGTATTTAGAAAGGCATTGCCAAAATTGTGAGTAGGTGAGTACTGTGCTTCCTCTGTGCTACATGTAAGGTAACCAGAGCATACCTGTTCATTTTGCTCAGTATCTTGGCATGTGAATTACAGACACTGCAGAGCTTTTAGGCTAGAAAGCTGTATATCCCCGAGTGGATCAGCTTAGATAGCCATGATTGGAGAGCTGCAACTGAAAGACAGTGCTTTATCCAGGTTTACTCAACTTTTTAAAAAATATACCATGAAACCAGGACTATGTAATTTCAAGTCAGAAACCAAGGATATATACAATATTTTTTCAGAGATGTTTTCCATTATATGCTTCAGCTTCCTTTATCCTTATTCTGCCCTTTCTCCAGCAAAACTCTTCCTCCTGCATGTGCATTGCTATCATAACTGGCTTGAGAAATCCTTACTCCAGTAATTACTTTGTTGGGAAATCTGTTTGATGGGAGTCAAGGACAGTTCCCAGAACCCCAGGTGACAAGGACACCTCTTTCTGGACAGATTTGACTATGGGGTACATCTTCTGATACTGTTAACCAGCTCAGTAGAGGCCACCAGGGGGAAAAGGGTTTGCAAACCCAGAATAGCACAGTTTAGTGGTCATGTGAGAAATTATTTGTGAGGATAGGTATTGATGATGTTCAGTTCTATACATCTACTTGGTTTAAAGTAAGGTGGATCTCATCGGTATTGCTGTTCACAAATTACTTGGGGCTGGTGAGTTGTCAGGATTTATCTAATTTTCAAATAAATCACAAAGAAGGCCTTGCAAATATTTAACATGAGCTTTGTAAACCAAAATGTATGGAAAATACAATGTTGACTGCAAGTAGTGTGGTTTCATAAACAACTGCTTTGATCAACTTTCATGTTTTAAAACTGATCCCCCCCATTTTTTCCAAAAATATCTGTATTAATTAGATGAGATTCAAATTGTTGCTTATAAACCACCCATTTTAAAACAAACAAAAAGTGTAATTTTAACTCTCTTCATGCCCCAATACAGAATAACAACTAAAGAGAGAGAAAAGTGAAAAAAAGTATAAAGCTTTCCTAATGAGTCTCATAACCTTGAACATAAATGATGGAAACGACATTTTTTGTCTCAGTAGAAAGAGCTGTGTGAACACTGTGGAGTTTTGTCTCACTTTTGATTGGGGACTATAAAAAGGCTCTCACGAAGGCAGAATTCAGATCTGCTGCAATCGCATTGAATTAGATATGCAAGTTCAGACAAGAGAGACTTCCCTCTGTCTGGACCTGGCCAGTGTTATTAGGAGCCGTAGAGAATGGAGAAATGCAGGAGACAGACAGGAGCCAAGCAGTAAATTGACCCACTCATCTCCCTGCTGGAACTCCCCCAAAAAGCTTTTATTTTATACAATAAACACCTCTATTGCTCACTTGAAGGTCAAGTGACTGACAATGTCTCACCACTTTCCAGCCCCTCAGTACTTAAGTATTTCCAGGTTATATTATCTTTTCCTTTTCCCTTCACATCATCAGCTTTTAGCAGACACAGCCATGAGAAAACTATGGCTACAAATAACAGTCTATAAAAGTCCATAGATAGTCCATTCTTACAAATTTCAATCTAGCACTGCAGGCAATAAATCAATGCTTTGCCCTTATGTAGCATCATTTATCAGCAATGTCAAAGTTCCACGGCAACATTAGCCTCCTGTAAAGAGGAATCCAAACCCTTAGGGATGCTCTTGGGAGATTGCAAGGACAACATTCATGGAATTGACTTTACATGAAATAAAAAGCAAACTTAGATTCTCACCTCCTCTCATTCCTCTTTCAGGGTGACATAGACCACTTGAAGAGCAGAAAACAACCTTCATGTATCTTCAGTGAGAAAAAAAGTTTCCTTATGTCTTTGTTTGTAGGACAGTCAAGAAGCAAGAAGAAGAATTATTGCTTTTGAGAGTCCTTGAGAAATGGAAATGGGTATCTATCACGAAGATAATGCCTTGATCTGAAGTAAAACTAGAAGTCACAAACCCCAGCTTTTGAAGAGTAGTTATATCCCATTTCTCAAATATCCCATCCCATCGTGTGCTGTGTCTAATATAAAAGAGGGACAGGGTATGATAAAAGAGAAGTATTACTTTCAACCAGCTGCTCTAAAGACATGGATAAGAACACTGAGGATATTCTCAGGACAGTAAGACACAGAGATAATGTGGCATCTCTTTCAGGGACCACTGTAAGAGCAAAGAGTACCAACTACAGCCTGGAGAGGAAGAAGGACTGGTTTGCTGAAGGCCACACAAGAGTCACAACACTCATTTAAGGCTCCAAAAATGGGACTGCACTGTATTCCATCTCTCATTATCACTATGTTCACCAAAACACAGAAATACTCTAATTGCTCAAGATACAAATTTAGGAGAACTCCAACTACATTATCCCAGTTAGGGTTCCCTAGGCTCATAGATGCTAAATACCAAACAGCATTGCTTTGTGCATGTGCAGAACTAGATGTTTCCCTCAGTGTCTCCTGTTCATTATTTCTGACACTTTCAAATGAACAACACTTATTTATTGTACTTGTTCTGAAGGAAAATCTCAGTGTTACAAAAAATATCCCATAATCGTGTCTTCAAATTTTTACTTATTATAACTTATTAAATTTTTATAGATTATTATCCTGGCACTATGAGAGGGAGGTTGGATTGATTCATGACTCAAGCTATGTACTTCTTACAGCTGCCAGTGGTGGACACTGTAAGTGGTCCAAGCCAAGTCAGCACTGCTTCTGATTTTGCCACATTAACATTCAGAAGTTAACAACTCCAAAGTAATGCAACAGAAGGAATCAGAGGGGAGAGGTACGATGAGCACTTATTTCCATACTTACCTGCATTAGTTTTTTCAGTATCAGTTTCTTCATAAACCATGTGCCCCTAGAAAAGGTCACCAATACAGAGCACCTCCCTCCACCTTGTCATCTGAAATAGCACTACACTCAACACTACAGCACAGGGTGTGCATTTGACTGCTACAGTAGAGCTTCTCCTCCCTCTCCATCTCCCACCAACACTGCAATAGGTTAACCCAACCTGCAGTCCATTAATCTTACTTAGTCTCTCACCTGCCTGCCTGCTGTTTTGAGTTACTGGGTTAATCATACAATCTGGGTGTGTTTCATGTATTCAATTTTAGAAAGGTCTGGATTCTTCCTTATTGTTCCTTCAGCAATACTACCAGTGATAAGAAGCACACTTGGCTGTGAAATGGTGAATGATCAATCCACAGAAGTTATTTTGTGCCATTGATAACATGAAAGAACTCATCAGGATCCTAGTAATGCTTTTAGGTATTCCAGAAAATAGAGCACATCTGTCTCAGAAAAGGAGAGTACTTCTTTTACGAACATAGTTGCAGAAGAACCTGTCAGATATGCAAGAAGAGATTTCTGCTAAGAGAAATGCGATGCAGATTCCACAGGCAGACAGACTCCATTTCAGCTGACACAGTGCAGCATCTGCCAATGGATCATAACCTGGGTCCTGGGTGTAGAAACAGTTGCAGCAAAAAGCAATGTATACATACTGTCCAGAGAATGAATAGATGAAGGAATCTATACCTGCCCTTGTACCAATCCTGCCTTTGATTGATCTGCATCTCAAAGTTGCCACTTCATGAATTTCACAATTAAGGATTTAACTTGTTCTTTAAATGTGCAGTGAAGTTTCTTGCTGACGTTGCTGTAAGTGCTGTTCCTCTAGTTTCCACTTGTGAACAAACTCCCTTGCCCTTGATTCAGGTAAGGAGTCTTAGACATCAGAGAAACTATTTTGGGGAATAGGAATCCAAATGTGAACATACTTTCTGGTAGCACTGGGTTCACATTTATACTGTTGTGGCTACAAGACTTTTTCAGTTTTCATGACTCTTTTCTTCCTTTTTCAAAACTTCCTTTTCCAAATGGTGCATCAACACTATTGCTCTTAAGCATTTTTTTTTTTTTTCCTCTCTTGACTGGTATTTTCAGGGCCATTTGTGCAAAGACCTCACTGTGGACATGCTGTATGAGAGCACAAAATCATCCCATTGATGATTTGTTTGTGTTTGTATCCCTGGAAAAAAATAGCTGCTTTGCGACAGAGAGATGCTGCCTGAAAATGATCCTGATTGAAATTTTCTGGACATTTGGGATGAACTTGGTGCTAGACCCCACACCTTTGTCCACCTTGACACGCTTCCTTTTCTGCTATTTTATTTTTCCAGCAAAAGAGAATATCAGATTTCATCCCTGCCCCTCCTCCCATCCCTCAAGTCTCAAATCCTAGAAAAGTTTTAACTTAAAAAAAAAAAAAGGTCTATTAATACAGAAGACTAGAATATAAAAAATGGAATAATCCTGGTTAAAACCCAGGACCTACTGAATACATCACCCATTTTCTTTGCATAGTCAGTGACAAATCCTCTATCAAGGACATGGAGATAGCAGATATACAGAACACCTCCTTCTGACATGTCTTCGTAGGTTCTAGCACTGAACAGCTTAAGGAGTTTTCAGAATTAAAAAACCATGAAAATAATTCTCTCAAGAAAACATTCCTTCTTCTTCACTATTTCATATTCATAATGGGCCTTTTTATAAATGCAGGAAGCACTCAAAAATCCCAGAGGTGAGCCAAACAATCCTACTGCCCATCCTAGTTACAAAATTGGATTCTGCTGCCTTCATTTTCTTCATTTATTGGTTAAGAAGCTACAGTGCTTATATTGTAAGGACTTCTTTGGGGATTGCATTGAAACATATTGCTTTCACAGAATGTTTCTTGTTTTCTGGCAGTGCTCTTGATCTGAATTTTAAGGGGATGTGCTATTAGTGATGAGAGACAGGCACTGCAGTAAATTTGTTGAATGCTATTTGATTTGGAATCTACAACGTGATGATCTTGTTAAGCACAGGGGTAGTCATAGGCACCCCTTAAATAAGATTATAAAGCTAAACTCTTCTGGATGATGAAAGAGAAATAGAAATAGTGCACTTGCTTGTTCTCTCAGCCTTGGGCTTTGTATAAGATTAATTCTTAACACAAGTTGGGCAAGTTCAGAAGTTTAACTTCCAAGTTAGCTCTTAAATGATATCTGCTGTTCATAGGCTTTAAGGCCTCAGGCTAAGTTGTAATGCAGTCTGAAAGAAGACCAGGACAACACCCTTTCTCCTAGTTGCTACACGCTATGCCACAGACAGTGAGGAGCTGCATCAGTGTACACCTACCACAGGGGCATTTCTTCTAAACCTTGAAGTCATGAAGCTGAAAGTAATTTATTTTTTTTTGCCTTTGTGCATCCATATCTGGTATTTCTTCTTTACTGTCATGCAGGCTGGCTGACTGACACCTTACCTAGCTAACTGATAGCCCTCTCTCCTCCCACAGGGAACTTGTCATCTCAAGAAGAGAAGGAAAACAGTCATGCATCACACATCTACCACTCATCCACCACTATAAACTAAATGGCTGACTGAGCAAAGAACAGATCTGAATTCTCCAATAAAACCCCACTCAAACCTTTTCTCTGATGCCACAGGCCACCAGAACAATACAGACATGACTTGATTATAGAGTTACTACTCTGCCTTCAGCACCTGCTGTGCTGCTGGGTTGGGGGACCTGAGGCTGAAGCCAAGGGTAGGACGTGGTTATGGCCAGTGGCCTTTCAACTGCTGGATCTCTTCTTTGCTTCCTTGCCTTGTGAAGAGTGTTAACAGTGTTGCCTTATGACATAAAAAGGAACTGCAGGTGAAGCTGGTCTGAGGCATCTTTAGTTAGCACCTATGCCTGAACAGGATCCTGGGAAGGAGGAATTACACTGGTTCCATTTGGTTACACTTGTGCCACCTTTTCTATATTGTCCTCATGCTTAGAAGTGAGTGTGACTTCAAATGGGGTATTTAAAAGAAAGCATGACTCTAGAAATTAATTTTTAATAGATTGGCATATGTGCAAGAAACTCTTTTTTAACTGTGTAGTGTGCAAAATGTTTACATGTTTTATGGACATAATTTTGAGCACCACTAAAATTTCCTGTTTCCTTTTCTCATTTTTATGGTAATGATTAATGTTATGGGAAGGCCAGAGGGCAAAGCAAAAGAAAAGGAAAGCTAGATGAGGTACTGTTACACATGGAGCTTCATATCTGGCCAGATGAGATTAATGGACCTGCCTGTGGCTCATGCATTACTCTCCTGAGCTAACGAGAAATGAAACGTCATGTGCCTCAACTTATACTTTATTGTTTTTAATTTGTCGCCTATCTTTGGAAAGGACAGAGAATCAATGTTATGCTATCAGGGTTTGCCATTTGTTTTATGACTGTGAACCCTGGCTAGCCTAGTCTTTGAGGAAACAGTTCATGTTAAATACTTAGTCAACAGATGAGAACATGACTTCTGGGTCTAAGGGAAAAATGACATACAGAGAGTAATTAAAAACTAGAGGTAGACCTTAAATCATTTATGAGACAGAAAAGCTGCTATGCTATAACTTTGAATAGTGAAGAAAAATTATAAATACTAATATAAAAAACCTTTTCAATAAATCCATAATTAGCAGTTGTCTAGTGAACTCCAGCAAACCGGTGTCCTTAAACCTCATGGCTTTATAATGGTTTTTGCCTGTAGGTTCACAGCAACGGCTGGAAAAATGCAAAGTCATCCAGAAATGTAGATACACAAATGTGCATAGAGCAAACATTTAGACACAGTGAAATTTATCATTCTTGCAAGCATGAGAACCAACAGAGCTTCCCAGCTGATAAGACAACTGCCACCAAATCTCTGCTTTGTGGCTAGGGCTGGGCTGGAAGGGAAAGGTGGCTTCTGGGCACATAATGAGGTGGAGAACAGTTGAGGGAGGACTAGGATGGTAGGATCAAAATGAGAATACAAATAGGACCTTAACAGAAGAACTTGTGAAAGTGGATTTGATTAATTCCTTGTGAGCATCAGCATTGCCAGAGGGAAGGACTATTAAATGGAGGCTTGTACTGAGTGCCAAAGAAGTAATTTCTAAGGGCTTTTTTTTTCATTGAGCATAAGAGGAAGATTTAAATGATACAACCCTTAGGCTCATGAGCTTGGCAAAGTTTATTTATTCATTTTTTTTGTAAAGAGAGTCCTGCTTTGCCAAAGCAAGTTTTCACAGCTCCTTCAAAACCACTTGAGGCAACAAGAAACCATAAATTAAACCAAAATAATAAAGAAATAATTCAGAAATTATACCAAAACAATAGTGGTAGAAATCACAAAAAAAATTCTGACTGAGACCTCTTTGATGGAAGAATTGTAATGCAGATAAGTAATGGAGTTTCTGTTTTCCTGTTTGCATCATTAATTTGTAATAAAACATGAATTAGGAACAGTTTTCTAAAAGTGCCTTCCCCTCTGTTTTGCAATATGGGATTTATTAGGGAATGTAATCTGTCAAATGCTTTCTTTTAAAGACCTGCTGCTTCTGGCTTGCATTTGAAGTAAGAGTAATTTGTGAAGAACTGCTATGCAGTCTAGTTGCATGCTGTTATTTTTGTGATTCCCCCCCCGCTGTCCTATTCCATTTAACAAGCAGTGCATTGTCTTTCAGATTTACAGAATAAGAGCGTGATGAGAATAGACACTTGAACATACCAGAAGAGACCACTGGTGAAGGAAGAGAGGTCCTCAGTGCCAGAGACTGCATTGATAACTGAAAGAAAGTTTTACAGTTGTTCTGTTGTTGACATGTAGGCAGTAGACCTGAGAAGGAAACTCTATTTGCATTATCCAATAGGAAGGACACAGACCAAATGGCTGTGTCATCATGCAGGCACTGGACTTCTAAACTAGAGGAGGCCAGCAGGTGCTGTCAGGCCCTTTTCCCCCACTGCCCAATCAAACAACACAATGAGTGTTCGATAATCCCAGTAAAAGAGGCATTCACATTGTTCAAGGTTAAATTATCAGCATCATCATTATTTTCCCTTTTCTGCCTTCCTTGTTATGTTACTACATCGTTAATCCTCTCCCTAAGGCTTCTGAAAGCCAACTGGAGTAGGTCACATCAAGCATTGCATGGTGTATGGTGTGTCTGTGCAGGATTCACCATTCTGTGCTGCATTGTGACTAACATTTTATCACAAGGTTCCTATTGTAGGCATCCTTCCTGACCCTCCAAAAGTAATCAGAAAGATTTGTCCGTTCCCATTAGACCTACATGGAGGGAAACAACAGCATCAGAGGTGAATTATGGGGGGAAAGAGGAATGGAATCAGAAAGTGCTAGTTTCATTAGCGTCTTCTTGTAAAAAGAGAAAGGCTACTATATACCATTGTTAATACAGAAATAGACATGGAATGATGCCATACATCAAATGGCATTACTTACATCTACTTAGGAACAATGCAACTAATAAAATAAACCTGAATAAAACCCTTTTATGGGTTATTCAGATAAAAAGGCCTGATTCACTGAAGCTTAAAAAAGAAGACAGAGAAAAGGCTCTTTTTTTTTAAGAAAAGGAGATTGAGAATGATGCCTTCCTTCTCTTCACAAGACAGAAGAGCAATGACTTGATATGGAAAGTGTTTCATCTGGAACAGATCTTTTTCTGAAAAGCAAAGACTTTTAATTGTACTGCAGACTCTATCTAAGAAAAAGCTGGCAAGTTTAAGACACTTTGTCCACACTAAAAAGCACCTTACAGAAAGAACAGTTATGAAAGGGATTTAAAGAGTTTAAAAAACCCAAACCTTTGTCTATTCAAGTTACTCTTCTCAAAACTAAAAGGCTCATAATTTTTTTCCCCCCTTTGTATTAATTAATGTTCAGATTAATTTAAATTGTGCTGCTTAGCTATTAGCACCAGTGTGATGATGCTCCTGCCTCTAGCTTCTCCCCTGTGCAATGCTATCAGTGCTCAAGAGGTACACTGATTTGCACCCATCTGCACATGAAATTCATCTTGGTGTCTGATCTGGGTAGCTCATAAAGAGTTAAATTTTCTGAGGAAAAATATTGAGATGATTAAAAGAGTTTCTTATAAAAATTATTCACAAAAAATGAGACCTATTGTAAAATGTAAGGATTAATTTATTAATCAGAGCTTTCTGAACTCTCACATTAAGCAGCTTTGTTATGCTAATTCCCTTATAAATGAATAATGGACTTATTCTCCCATTATTGCCTATCATTTTAAAAGGCCCATTTAGAAAATGAAGATGTCCTTTTCACTTGAAAATTATGATGTGTTTTATGGCACAAGTTTTTTTTAAATTGAATATTTGCTCCCAATACCCTTCTGTTCCCCACCTTTGCCCAGCTTGTACTCATCAGGCAATGTTCAAATCAAACACAGCCATAACCATTTTTTGTAGAGATGTATAATGTGTAGAAAGAAAGCACAACAGAGACAACAGGCTTTGAGAACAGAGACCAAATCTACAAAGCTATTTACTTCACATATATCTGTGGATGTAGCCTTAGTTCCCATAGACATTTGAAATCAAATTCTCCTATGAAAAATGGCATAAAAGAAGAAAGACAAGATGGTACAGCTATAGAAAGCCAGCAAGTTCAGTCACGAAATAGGCTTTATGTTAAACAGAAAAACCCCTCTTTATTAGAAGAGCTTACTTTTGTCGCCCTTTCCATGTGGCCTTGGAGATTTCATCTACTCTTGCTTGTGCATGTACACAGTCAAGTGTTAGCCTCAGGTCCAAACCTACCCATCAGTTAAATTTACATCGTCAGGTCTCTCCCACTGAGTTCTGGTGATTTCTGGGGCAAAACCCAGGCTAGATTGATGCCTTGATATGTGTTTTCTCTTGTGTACAGTGCAGGGGTTGGAGAGAAGTGAGGGAACAGGGTGAACACAGAGCAATCGAACTCTACTTGATTTTCCAATTCAGCTGTTCTGATGTGTTTGTACCTGTGAATTCTTAGTCCCTTAGGGCTGAGAGAACAGCTAAGACAGTGCAGCTTTAGCTTCACTATGGCATAAATGTGAACAGTTTGTCCTCACTTAGATGCTGCTAAAGTGAAAACACAAAATAGATAGGGATAGCTCAGAGCAGAGTACACACTGTACCTTGTTTTGGCTAACAGGCTGTGATCCATAATGACAAGCAGTTAAGTGGTCAAGGCTTTGAGAAAATTAGAGTCACAAGAACACAGCTCTTCTCCAACCTCCAGTGCTGCTTAGGTACATTACTCTGTGCTTCACCTACCATCTGGGTAACGAAAAAGAATGACAGACTTCATAGGGGTTGGAGCTGAGACCCTTATTGTAACATAAATACCCAGATTTTATGTGAGCTTGCAGTGTGACTTCCAATAACTGGGTGTGAGAATTCTCCTCAAGTTACTAAATGAATGTACAATGGCTTTGCTACCTCATCAGTCTGTTTTGAGGCCAAATATATTGAAATCTGTTGGCTTTAAACCTCTATCATAGCAATTGTATAGCAGACAGTACTTGTGGATCAGGTATTTTGCACTTCCTCTAGCCTTGTTGTCCCAAACACATCAGTATACGAGTAATTAGTGTGGCAGAAGAAAAACCAAAGTATTCACAACTGAGGTTCAGTTTTAATTTTTAGATTAGTCTTCTGGGTGAAAAAAAAAATAAAATACCTTTTAAACCCAAATGAAAGTTCTCATACCAATTCGAATTCAAAGTGGCAGGGTCTGCCTGATGTTAGGAAAGGAAAGGCCTTTGGAAAATAAGAATAGCTCCTTACACGAGTGTGGGAGAGTCTACCAGACACTGGGGAAGAAGTTTGCTTTTGTTCCCTTTGGTTGACATATCAAGATGTAATTCAGGGAACCAAACATATGTACAATAGATTCCTCATAGAGTATACATAGAAAGCAACAGATGCCTCCAGAAAACTGGGAGAGAGGGAGAGGGAAAGAGTTCAGAGCACTAAGTTACAGGCCAAAGTAGATGCCATGGCTATTTGCCTTCATTTTTATTGATGGTAGTTGTCACTTAGAGACCCTCTGTGAGAAAACACAAAACACAGAGGTATGTAGGCTCTTTGAGTGGAGAAAGAAGGAAAAATGCCCTCCAAAATAGGCCTGCAATTTTGGCAGTTCCATTTTACAGCTAAGCCCTCAGCTGCCAGTTGTCCTCCTGGTAGCCCAGAAATACTAACACACACTTTTTCTTTTGTCCCCCTGCCCACCTTGTTTTGCCCGCTGTCCACACTGCTCCTACTATGTTCCAAGGCTGGAAATTTGCTTGCCTCATCCCTGCTCACTGAAGAGAAGGCTGCAAGAGAGCCACTGCTAACAATCTGACTGCTTATGAAGTCTTTAATAAGTGAAATGGTGGAACAAACTAAAAGTGAAAACAAGATCCATTAGAACTGTGTGAAATTAGGTAAATTGACCTTGTATTTTCAACTCCTGGGGCTTTCTGAGTGCTGGACCTCATCTGCTTGGGAACCTGTAAGGAGCCAAGCATTTGATCATTATCAATGATTTATGAAAAACACATATTTTCCAGGCAATTATCTGAAAATACTCCTAGGCTGCTGATAGTCTTGTGACCTTTCCTATTTTCCTTTTTATTTTAGCACTACTGTTGTGAGCTTTCCTCAATGGCAGTTAAAAAATTCATGTATTTCCCTGACTGCTGTGCTTCTGAATTTAAAATAAATAAATAAATCTCCAATATTTCTGACGACAGGTGCTCTTGCTTATAAGAATCAAATAGAAGTACCCATCTATTCACATTTTTGTAAAGGAATAGAGGGGAAAAAAATAGAGAGAGTATGAAAATGGAAGGTAGGTTTTTGGTGAGCATGTAGATGGGGGATTCGAAATTGCAGATTTCTGTAATGCATTCAGAAATGCCAGACTGCATTTCTGGGTCTAGGAGGGCAGAGGTGTAATGCATATTTAGTAACTAGTTCAAAATTTGTTTGTAACAAGCTTTGTTCCTAGCAAATAGATCTGTAAGTACTGACTGATAAAAAGCCCCTTCCACATGAAGGCAAAACCCGTCTTTTTTTAAACTGCTTGTGTTATTACAAATACTAGAGATGGCTGACCCATATTTTTCTTTACAGTTCATCTCTGATTCCTCTTCTTGTGATGAAATCATAGTCTTTCACTAGTGACAAGCCTGTGTAATTATCATGTTATGAAAACAGACTGTAGAAGAAACAGAAATGGACAAAGAGAGAAAAATTCTCTGTCAACAATTAAATATTAGTCCCCATGTTCACCAGAAAAAAAAATTAAAATGATATTGTAAAAGACTTCCCCAGTATGTGAAAGGTGTTCTTAAAATGTGTGCTCATTTTAACTTCTCCTAAGGCTGCAAATCAGAAATGCTATTATGTTTTTATTTACTGCCTGCTGAGAAACATAAGGGTGAATTCTTACTCCATTCCATCTTTTTCTCACACTGCATATTTCGTTTATAAACAAATAATACCACAATCTTTTTGTAAGAAGGCTTCATTACAAGCAGGATGCTAAAGGCACAGAGGCTGAATGTTCAGCAGTTTTGCAGAATTTTTTTATGGAAAAAAAGTCTTGAATATCTTGAAAAGGGGGAGCAAATATAAGTGTTCTTGTTAATTTGTTATTTATAATATTTTGCAGAATAGAATCATATTTCAGAATAGAGAGGAGGTATCTCTGTTCTCAAGTCTTCTCAGTATCTGATGGAGACTTTGGGGAAAAAAAGCTTTCTGAACTGTTACAGACAACATCTATAATGACTGTAAATATCCTCTAAGTCACTTGTTTCTTTTAGCTGTTTATTTGTGCATTACATTGCATTTGTCACCTGTCTTTCAACTGTTCCTCTACCTGCCTATGTACTCTTTCACACATTCAGCACCAAGAGCAGACCTTGTGATCTAGATGTACACAGCATCAACATTTTCAGTCACCTCCCTTCAAGATTTCCACCCTAGGCATAAATCCTCAGCAAGGAATAGCACTCTTCAGGTGGATATCAGCATGACACAGCTGAAGAGGGCTGGCCAGTGAAAACTATGATTTTCTTCATGTTCCAGCTAAGCTAACTGTACCTTGGGACCACTACTATCAAAAGTGATCACTGGATATGACAGCTCAATATGGACACCTGGATTAAATATTAACACATGGAAGACCAGGGTAAAATTTCCTTTGCTTGTAGAGGAGCCAAGATTTCACCTTGATGTTCACCCTTTGCAGAGGAGAACTGTTGTGGCAATGTGTTTCATGTTACAACTGATGTGACACCGGTTAAGGAATTTCTGTATCTTGCATTTAGCCAATGCGGACAGGAGGTTTCTGATTAAAAATCAGTGCAGACAGAATCAGACTTTACAAACACAAAGGACAGGCACAATATAAGATCTGTGCCCTTTCCTGAATGTTTTCACCCTTGAGCCTCTCCATTTTCCGTAAAATTGTTTAGAAGTTTTCTCATGGGGATTGCCATAAATTAGATATCCTGATGTTAGTTTTAGCCAATTCACATGAGGAAAAATGTAAATTGTTATAAAATAGGTAATTATGGCTCATTCACTCCCTGGTTATTCCTTTGTAATTACATAGGATAGTCGAACAAATGGCCATAGCAGATCATGAAACAGGCAATCACAATACTCTGCACATAGATTGTACTTTGCATCTTCAAAGCTGTACAGAAATTAGCTAATTAATGCATCAATCTCTCCAGTTCCTCGATTTTGCTAAAGCACATACTGATGAAAGCCAGTGTCAACACACAGGTTATTGTCACCAGGCATACGGTCTAGATCAGTGTTAAGTAAGATGCCCTGGAAAATGATACAAGTGATACAATGAAAAGTCAGCAGACTGTAATTTTGTTAATTATTTTGGGGTTTGTTTCAATTTAGCTAATAAAAACATCCAAGGAAAGAGGAAGCAAGGGCGTTCATGTAGTTTATGGAATGGATCATGCAGATGTGATGTTGACACAGAAAACAGAAATCATTGGCTTAATAATGTTTAAAAACTTAATTCTTTTTACCCACACCTTTTCTACAAACCTTGCCAGTTCTAACTAGGGTCTGAAGTCTGATAAGAATCATGATGCTTTTCATTTGGGAACACTCAGAGGTTGAGCTTCACTGTGTGCTCCCTTATGCTGTTCCCTTATATTTATTGAAAGGAGAAGAAAACCCACGGTAGTGATCACGACTGCTATCAGCAATAACGGGGACAACACAGAGCTGTTCTCACATAAAACTCCTGTTGATGTCTATAAGAGTTTTGGGCTTAACTGCCTGATGTACATGAAACTGCACAGTTATCAACCTCGTGCAAGTACAAGAACAGCAGCAAATTTAAGGGTCAAATTCTCCAGTAGATTCTGTACTGCTTTATATTGCTACAGTGATACAAAAGAAGGATTAAGCTGGCTTTGTAACCAGCTAGTTAAAACAATTTTAATCAGAGAGTCTAAGACCAGATAGTTTTGCTGTGATCATCAAGTCTGACCTTCTGCACCACACAGACCTTAGAATATTATCTACTGCCTCCTGCATCAAACCTGTTAAGGTTGCTGCATGTTTGCTGGAGCAGCACATGCAGGTCAAACTGACCCAGATAATCCTGAGAGGTAGTATGAATAGTCACTTAACCCCTTCCATTCGGGCTGTATTTCCTCTGTATGCAGCTGTGCAGGGCGAGCTACAGCAGAGTCTAGGATCTGGCTTTCAGGTCTGGTGCTGGTTTAAAACAGTGATGTCAAAACTAGAAGTTGATATGAAGTAATTTTGGTTTTTTTTAACTTTCTATTATATAATACTGTGCATAAGGTATTAATGTCACTAGCACTGTTTTACTGATGGGGAAATGGTGGCATCAGAGGACCTAGGCTTTGCTTAAAGACCTGATTTCATACACTCAAAGGTGGCAAAATGCATGGAGATGCTTCTCGCCAAGCTCCAAAGCCGTATAGGATTGTGTGATCTGTTTCCAGTCCATTACAGAGCCCAGCCTTGTTACCCTGATCACCAGCCCATGATTACAAACAGGTCTCAGGAGCTGTGGAACAGAAGCTGGTTTCCACCTGCAGTGATTTACACAGACATGGTTACACTTTCCAGTGAGAAGGAATGGAAATTTTACCAATTCATCTTCTGTTTCATTTTTAATCTCTCTAGACCACATTTGTCAAAATCAAAACTTTTAGGCACAATCTGGATGTGAATCAGTCAAAAACATCTCTCCTCCCTGGAGCTTGGAATAGAAGTAGGATACATTATTTCATCTTTTGACTATTTTTATATGTTTTTCTGAATATTTTTATGTGAAATGTCAATACCTAGTTAATAAAGCTGTGATGAAGAAACAGACAAACAATACCAAATTTTCAGATGACATTTTATCATACTATTGAATGTACTGGAATTTCAGGTAGTAACATTAACATGAAGAGCTACTGAAAACTGAACCATCATAATCCATCAGAAACAGCCATTTTAAATGTTTTCCTGTTCACTAAATTCAGTACCAGTCATGTCAGTGATCAGTAATTTCACTGATTGTAATTTAGGTTTTGTTTGCCTTCTATTTACACTTACTACCAAATTTACCATAAAAAGCTTCAGTAAAAGTGTAACATCTGGTTTGAACTTGGCACATTTGAAACATTTCTCCACTTGGTGTGCAGACAACACAGACAGAGAAGTGATTAGGGTTGCTTACAAAAGAAATTAGTATTTCTGAGTAGGGAATTTTGGCTTACATGTTTATGTCAGTTGTAAAGAGATACAGTTAAGCAGAGTCTATCATATCACTTCCATTTCTGTAAGCCATCTGGTTAGCCCTCCATCATTTATACCTTTCAGAAATGGACACCATTGAAATATATGCCTGCTAATGAGAGTTTCATTCTTAACACTAGCTACTTAGATAAATTTAAGGACCTGAGTAGGAAATCTTATTATCTTTCTGAGATTTTATTTCATACTAACAGGAGATACATGGAAGTCCTGAAAAAATCCCCATTGATGCCAATGGGACTGGAGTCAGGAAGTGAGATCTGGCAGTAGGAACACATAGAATTATTTTACTAGTTGCTTCTAAAATGCACCGCACTGCAGTCTTCCCTTCCAGGAACACCTGTCACATCTGAAAGCAGTAGAACAGATTTTCCAGTCAGGAAAATTCATTTGTAAAACATTGCAATATTGAAACTGGACATCTCCAAAAAGCAAATATATGTCTGAACTGTTTTATCTGAATTGCTTGGTTCAGGGAGAATTAATATATATATTTGATATGTGTATAAATAATTCATATACAAGGGGATAAAACAGGTATCTGAAAGTAATTTTTCTATAGAAGTACAAGCAGGAAGGCAGTAAGGTGCATGCATAGCAAGCTATCTTTCCAACTCAACAACATTCTTTCGTAAAAAAGATGCAGGTGTTTGCCACATAAGAACAGAAAAAAAACGAAATTTTGGAGAGTGTGCTCTATATCTGCAGTGAATTTAGTGCAATATACATCTGCACATCTGTTACACATTGAAGTATTTTTACTATCAACTTTAAGGATAAAAGGACTAAAAAGGGAGAAATGGGCTCACATGAAAAAAAGACGTGAAGAAGTTCTGCTTTTAGTGAATGTGGAAATGAGTTCTGAAGCTAGAGAAAAAGCAGGGTCATTTTAGGAAGGTGAATGCAGAGGACAGGTTCTGTTGACTGTACTAACTTTGCACATCTGCAGCTGAAGTGACTTAGATCTCGGACTGGAGGCCTTATTTGTAGACAGGTTCAGAATCAGGAGGCAGGAAGGATCTGATGACTGCCATTAAAGGTCATATAATTCTTTTCTGGAAGTCCCGCCTTCCCCCCTTCATTGGTTTTAGTTTTTGAGGCTTAATACTCTTCCCACCATTACCTGAAAATACATCCTGTAGACAAAAGATTACCAAGAAAGGATTACAATACACCCCTGCCTTTGCATGGCCAATGCAAGAAATGATACTTTGATTTAAAAATTAAACTATGGTGGATTAATATAGAATCCAAGGGCTTTTTTAGAGCCACAGTGAAAGCTCATGACAGTTGAGCAATTCCTTAAATTCAACGGATTTTGAATCAGATCCAGAGTTAAAAAGGAATTGCACTGTTTCTTTTCATATGCTGTTGTTCTCTATGGACCTCCTACAACCTGTCTTAATGGACAGAAAGGTAATTTTTTTCTTGCCAAAAATTACTCCTACTCAGGTAGCAATATTTATCAGTCATTTCCTTTACTAAACAACCCAAATCACATAGTAGAAACATACAAGAAAAACACTCAAGGACTTAAAAGTGTTTCCCACATTATCTAAACAAATGAGGATAGCACAACAAACATTTATTTGACCTACACTGTGAACACAAACAGCTGAAGTCTGCAAGGTATGCTAATATATATTCCTTGTAGCCTTCAAGTAGAAACAGCTCTTTTCTGACCCAGGTTTTTCACATTTTCCATCATGCAGATTGACTGTTTTGATAGGCTGAGGTGACTGATGATAGTTGAGTCTCAATATAGAAATGAACCTGATTGTCTGTGAATTGGTGGAGCAATGAATACTCAAAACAATTGTCAGTTACATTATTGGCATTGGTTAGATGAAAATCAAATAAAACTCTGAAGCTGCTAATAATTTTAAGAATGGTCATTGAATGAGAATATTGACAAAACTGAAATGTTGAAGAGACCAAAATACAGTAAGAGGAAAAAAAATAGTAAAAAATAGAGTTGGATATCTTTCTTATCAGTATCATTTTGATTGTTTAATTCTGAGAAGAGATGAGATTAAATGAAAATAAATGATTTGATCTCTGTGGCAGTAGAAAAAATGTCACAGCATCAGCTACAGACTGAGGTCCCATAGAAGAAATTGGACCTGCTTTCCTAAGGACCTCCATTCCTTTAGGAAAGCTGTTGTAGCTATACCATATTTCATAAGGTGTTGAGTGACAAATTCTAGTTTGTTAGAAGACTGACAACATGAATGAAGCCATCCTGATTTAGATACCTAAGCCCCAACGATAAGATATGAGACATACCCTGGTTTTCAGTGAGTATCATGTGTAAGGCAGAGAATTGTGCTCTGGGCTAGTATCGATTCGGAATGACTTATCCATACAGTATGCTGCAGCTTCCTGTAAGATTACTGATTTAGCTTTAATACGTTGTTCTGAAAACTGCAGTGATTTAGGAGTAATTAAGCCTCAGCTGCAGGAGAGTATGGATATGTGTGTAAGGTAATCACACTTTCTCCCAGTTTAATTTGCCACCGAATTTGAATCAACACCAGTCCTTTAGATAAAGATCTGATCTCAATCTTTTTGATAGATTAGTCCACAGAGAGGGAAATAATCTGTAATTCATAACCCCGCCAAGTTCTCTAATGTTTTTGGAAGGCCAACTGTAAAATTATAATGGGATACTCAATATTGAGAAGCTAGTTAGAGAATTTCATGGTGTTGGAAAAAGCACTGAATGCAATAACAAATGTGTAAAATAAAGGCTGTTTTAATTGGTTTACCACGATGTTGTGAAAATGCAAGCAATCCCCTGCACTCTTAGAGTGCTTCTACCCAGCAACAGACCCTCACTCTCTACTTAATAAGCTAATGAAATTCAGGCTAAATAACTTGTAGTATCCCAGAGACAGAGCTTGGGCTTAAGACAGGAAAGAACTATTACAGCTAATGCTGAAAGCCTCTTGTTTTAAGGTTAATAGTTGCTGGAGAAGATTTTTTGCTTATGAAAATTGCTAGAACCATTGACACATCTGCTAAATAGGGAACAATGTTTACCAGCAGAATGTGGAATTTAATGGTAATAACTGCAGTGAATTACTGTGCACTGGAATATCTTCCAAGTCTTGTATCTTTCATCACACACCTTTTTGTGCTCAGTAATCCCTAAACTTACATAATACAGAGAAAATGGCATTCAAAGTGATCTTTATGAATGTTTTTTGTGTTTCATAGCTTGAAGATAAGAGCTTCTGTCTGCTGTGGAAAGTCTCTGTCAACAGAATCTGCTTGATCAAAGCATCCTTTGTCAGTTATTAGTAGAAGGAGTGAAAATCCACTAAATTGTGATTCTCTGTTATCTGTAGCATTTTCATCTTGCAGCTCTTGCAATTTTCATGCTTCCCAAATTGTAACAATAGTTTAACGTTTCAAATATGTTTTTGGCATGCAGCTAGGAGAATATCAGGGGAAGTATTTGTTTCTTTTCTTTGGAAAATAATTGAGGTGGGGTTTTTTTCTCCCCTGCAATGTATTTCTGCTGCTGCTTGTTCTGTGTTCCATCATTTCTGGACTTCTCCTGCATGCTGTTAGAAGTCCAGTCATATGAGCCATTAGCCATCATAGCTGATGGGTCCCTGCTTAGCCATTCCAGTAAACTGCGTTACCGTCACATGCAGGACACTAGCCAAAACAAGGTAAGGAAAACTGAAACTAAATCATTCTCTTGCTGTAAAAGCAAATGGTTCCTGCAGATAAAATTGAATAACACAGAGACAGTAAGATATGAGATAATGTTGGACTTGCATTAGTCCACCTGCTGTGAAAGGTGACTTTCCAGCATCCTCCTCCTCATCTCCTGCTATTCTTTCTTCACTTAAAAAATCCTAATATATCCTGTTTCCCCCTCACTGTTTCCAATATTTCAAAACAATTGAATCACTTGAACGACTGACTTCCTCCACTATGCCTCATTAAGTAATTGAGTTAAATTGATTCAAAATAAAGTGGCACACTTTATTTCACAATGATTGGTTTGGATCAACATTTGCCTTTTTTCCCATTGCCTCTTCATCACAAGCCTTTTCTCTCTAATGTTCCCAGAGTTCTTCTATTGTCTTTAGTAAGGCAAGCAGTGAGCATTGTTCAGCTAGATCTGCAAATAAGACTGTGTCAGAACTCTTATGCTCACATACGATGATTAGACCTGTTTTTAAAATCCTAATTATTTTCACATCTCTAAGGAAAAAAATCTCCAACTAATTTTATATTTTTTTGGAAGATTTTCAGAGGAGAAAAAAAAGCGATGGAATTAAAAATAGTCTGAAAAATATGTAGAAGACCAAAAATGTTCATAATAGAAAAAAATCTGATTTTGTTTAAGATTTCTCAAAAGACATCTTCCAGATTATAAAAAAAACAAAAACCACTTCACTCTTAGGGGATAATTTAAAACATATGGGAAAAAATGAAATTACCAAAATAAAAGAAAAAAATCTTGAAGGCATATAATAAAATATGTTTTGACACAAAACATTCAATCAAGCCTTTTTGTAATGTTCTTCTTTGTGTTTATGACTTACTGATTAACACTTCAACTGTTGTGAGCTTTAAATGGAGTGGTATATATCTGAAAATGTAAGGGTAGATCACTGGAAAAAGATTCCAGATGAATCTCGGAACTTGAGTGCTTTATTAGCATATCAGTTATATTATCCCCGACATGCAATTGCACTAGATGAGATTCTTCAGGAAATAAATAACAAGCTTGAAACCTTGTAACTGTGACACTTCCTCTTCTGATAGCTGCTGGCAACAGCAGGTTACTTTACTAATAGGAAAAGTATATTTCCAAAATGTCAGTGACTGCAATCAGATTTTCTTTGACTATATTTCCTTAATATAGCAATAGGAAAAAAAAATAGGGAAGAAAATGTATTTTTCTTGGTCTGAACTCATCCCAGTATCATTAGAAAAACACCAATGCTTCATTGGTTAGGTTGCTCAACCAGATTAGTGTTCCAGTACTTTCCTTCCTGGAGAATAGATCTAGACTTTTACATTGTAATACAGCTAATGATCCATTCCTAGTCTGGCAATTGTTGGAAGATCGCTATTTATAGTATTTTATAAGCAAAACGAGCATGATAAAGAATATTACCAAGGGAGAGAATGCTACTGATGCTAATCCTTCAATATTCAAAACTGTTCCAGCCACCAAGGCTGCAATAATACTACCTTGTGCAAATTAAAAAATCTGAACTTTAAGAAATACGTAATTCCTTTCTCTCTTGTGATTTTGATTTCCTATATTTTATTTTTTCTCACAGTTTTAGGAAGGTAAATATATTTCATAGTAAAGATCTTAAAATCCAAGAAGCTTCTGTTATGCATGTACACAATTTAAGTTGAAATGAAGGGGTATCTAGGTTTGAATGAAGGGGTATCTAGGCTTGTTATCTCCTGAGTTAGACTGGTATCCAGCAGTACTAATCAATACTTCAACAAAGTAATTTTTCCATAACTGGCATAAACAAGTACAGATATTTTTTTCTAGAATGAATATATCAGATTAAAAGTTTAGGAATGCATAGGTCAAATTAAAGGAGGATCTTTATAATAGTGTTTCCTTCTCTAGAGACTTTCAAAACCTGCCTAGATCTGTTCCTGTGTGGGCTGCCCTGGGTGACCCTGCTCTGGCAGGGGGGTTGGACTTGATCTCCAGACATCCCTTCCAACACCTACCATCCCATGATTCTATGACTAATGGTTATGATCATGAATGCCTTCAATTTGTTTTCGCTCCACAAAGAAAGCTTCTTTAAATTCAGAGAAATTCATATGAATGAAGAATGAGATCAAAGTATTTCTTTTTATAGTCTTATGACATAGCTTTTATTCTCATGTATGTAACACTGAGAGTCTGGGAGATGCAGTGCCATTATAAGAATTGTTTACCCACCAGTAAAGATCAAGAAATCAGAATGTCTACTCTCCACAGAACAGGAAGACTGTAGGTTAGGAATACCTGGAAGGCAGCCAAAATAAAGCTAAGAAGAGGCAGTCAAAGAGAGGTTCAGTACAACAGTTGCTATGCATAGCAGGTTATCAAATAAATGCCACTTGCATGTTCATTTTCATAAAGTGAACATTTTCCGGATGCTGGCCAGGAAGGACTTGTCTCTTATTTTGGTCAGTTTCTGGGTAGCTCTGTTTACAGAGCTCTTTCTCTGGAGCAAATGAGGATACTGAAATGATCCTTCTATAATCCCATCAGATTGTGGTGTTTCTGCTCTGGATTTTGGAATGAAACAGATCTCAAGGTGGACAGAAACTTGGATCATGTAAATATTGCTGATGTGTGAACAAGTACCACCACAACCCAAAGATTTACTTGTGCTGAAACATGCCTAGGAAAGACAAAGTCCTCATTTGCTCTAGCCCTTCTGGGTTTCTAACTCCCATGAAGGCCTGCCTTTACCTTTCACAAACGTTTCATGACCACTGCTATTTTTAATGCTAATTTCTGCCCTGTATTGTCTGCTTTATTTGAACACAACCAAGTTCAAAGGACAGCTGCATTGAGGACATCATAATGTGATGCAAACAGGAGAAATACAAACTATGGAAGCAATGGTGGCATGACAAACTCCTGTTGGATCAAAGTTAGAGATCGCCCTTAGGAGGATACACGCTTGCAAAACAGTATACTTTTAAAAAAAAACGAAAAATCAATCAATAAATTAAAACCAAATTAAAAAAATAAATGCAAGCAGAGGAAGATCTGGTTGGTAGAGTGACTTACGGAAGAAAAGGCCCTGATCATGCCTCTGCATTACTAGGCTGAAATGCACACCATGAATTCTGTCAAGGAATAATTCATAGAACATGTTTGGGAGCTTCGCATGTTCATAGGGAGCAGGAAGGATTAACTGAGTCACAGAACTACGTTGTAAAAGCTGGGTCTGTAAACGTAGAAATGCAGAGATTTCTGAAGGTCATCTAAACCATGTTTCTGTAGGAGGGGCAATCAGTCATACCCAGATCACCCCAGTAACATTTGTGTAATTTTCTTAATTATACATAATATGCCTGGTGAAGGAAATTCTACAGCCACCCAGGGTAGCTGTTCATGACTTTCATTGTTGTCTTAATTAGAATGCTTTTCCTAATACCAGCTTCATTCTGATTTGTCTTAATGAAGACAATTTATTTTCTTTAACTATCCTAAATGGACAATATTTCTCTTATGACTGCAAAACTGGCTGAAGAGAAATAATGAGCATGGAGGTTGGATTTAATTCAAGGACAGAGTCATACACATGGAAACAGTACTTTGCTTAGGTGTTAAATATCATTAAGATGTGTGCCAGATTCATCTTCATGTATACACTTTTTTATTACTCTCCTAAGGACTTTACTTTAGAGCATGATCTGATACAAGAAATCTTCAATAACTGTGCAAGAAACATAATACAAGGACTATGTATGAAGTAGCCTTGTATTGAGATGTGCACTATATGATGAATTCACCATTCTCCTTCACAAAGCAGAATCTGCTGTATTTGTATGGAGTTAAAGATGGTTTTCTTACTAGATTTGGCCTTTACTAAGCAAGCAGAGAATAAGACAAGAGATTCTGTCCCAGACAGCTCCAGGACACTTAGCTGAACAATTCTGTCTAGCACCATAAGGTCATTCTGCTTCAGCTATGCAAGGCAGACAGCTTTGCCATGTCCAGCTGTGAATACTGGATCAAACACAGTGGTCTCATAACAGTTAGGAAAAAGCTTGTATGTTAGTCTTTGGCTCACTTCATTAATCACTTTCTTGTCTATACCCACATGGATATACAAAGGATAAGAATTATTTTGCCCTTCTTTATCTAGAGAATAGCCAATGTTGTTTTTCTTTCTTTATACTACTCTTGCCTTGAAAAATGCCATCCTTCTGTAATGACTTAGAAACAGTCACACAACTCGGGCTATGCAATCAGAAGGGGGAGAACTTTTCTCTGAAAATAAATCCCTGAACAAAATCAAAACTAAACAGATAAAATGAACCTTGTTCAGCTCAAATCTTTAAATGCTGAAATGTATCTTTTACTCCATACAGCACATAGCTACCAAAAAAAGATTTAATCAGAAAGAATAAAAACAGTGTTCAGTTCAATGATTTCTGACTGTTGAAATTGTTGGTAGGAGAAATGGTTGTATTGTATGAAAAATAACATTTACTTGGAAAGTTTCATGTCACGAAAAAGAAGAAAAATGCTAACAATATTATCTTAGAAAAAAAGATATTTTTTCAACATATATGAAATAAACCTCTTTTCCCCTAAGACTGACCACTGCAGAACCTTATCTGATGCACTTGACAGATGACTTTCTCTATAAACATGCCAGTGTTCATATTTGCATGAAAAAATATCCACACAATGAAACCATTATGCTTCTATATTAAAAAAATATTTATCTTTGTCAGTCTTAAAAGCAAATTCACTAAACTGTACTCCCTGGTGGGTACACTTCTTCAATCTGCATGTTTACAATTAGTCCCCTAAAGGACTTGCTGTATCTATTGGAAGATACTGGAGTTCCTTGTCTAAGGATTACTTACAGTGAATTAAAATTAAAGATTTGTGCCCTTTGTTTTATTAATATCTAGAATGAAATATTTCAAAATGTGTGGACTGTCATTTTCAGTCATGTAAGTACAGAGTGCATATAAGGTCCTTTAAAGTGCAAAATTTCCACACAACTTCACTGCTGAGCATAGAAACAAAACATTTCTGATACAAGTTGTTGCTGAGCAGAACCTGAAGGAAAGTAAACTTTTTTTTTCAGGGTCTCTCTTCTCCTGGTCAGACCCCACAGTAAGAGTTGTCATCAGCACCATCAATCTGTAATGGTCTCTGCCTAATGATAGCTACAGAAGTAATCCACCAAACTGACTGGACAAGGATGGATTTCTTCCACTTGCCCGTGGTCACCTATCCATCCACATATGTATTTATATCCCAGGAACCAAGCTCCTCAACCTTACATCAGGACAATGCACACTACTGGGTATTTCCTGTTCAGCAACACAAAGTATAATAAATGGCTATTCCAGTCTCTCTATACCTTACCAAAGAATTAAAGTCTTTCTAAGTGCCAGAGAAATAGGAAATGCCCTCATCTCAGCAATAGTTCTCCCAAACTCAGTATCACCTCCTGACCTTTTGTCTCATGTCACCACAAAACAAGACTGCCCATCAATCAAGAGCTATGGCAGAACAATAAAATAATACATGCCTGAGGAAGCTTACAGTTCTTTTAGGTTGGAGGAGCTGTGCAATGGTAGAGCACCATCCACCTCATTTCTTTCAGAGGCTCAAAGCTTCAGTGTTTTTATCCAGAATGGAGATCTTCCCCAAGGTTTACTACTTCACATTCATGCTTCAGAGTCTGTGTGTGTGACACATGCACTTTTCCCAGCAGTATTTCTTTAAAGCTTTGAAGGCAAGACTTTTGGAATCATGTGTTATACTTGTGTGTCAAGTCTGCCTGGCACCAGAAGATGCTACCCTCACCTGGTGCTTCTTGGTGTTATAGCAATAGCATCCCTGAGGATAATAGGATTCTGTAATAGCTCCAGGGCCAGGGCTCACCTCCTCGTGTTGTCTTCTCCTTTCTGTTCTGAGCGTAATATTGGCCCCACTGTCGGGTGGTAACATATTGACAAGTAAGTGCTAAGTAAACATGCATGGCTTCCACAATGATGCTCTTTCTGACTCCAGCATGTAAAATGGCTGATTTAATAAGTTAGCACTGGGCAGCTAATTGGTCAGGGAAAGCATTAGTAGGTACAGCTTTTGGCAAAACATACAGAACATTTTTGGGCTGCAGACCTGATACAATCGAAGCTGGCTAGATTTCTCAGACACTACTCTTTGACCCAACACCTTATAGATAGGCAGAAGAGCAATTAATTTGTGTCCCATCTGCCCTCTCTTGGAAATCCCCAGGATGTACAAACATAGCTTGTGCCTGTTAGTATGAAATAAATCCCATTTGATGTTGCTACCTTTAAACTGGTAGCTCTAGGACTTTGCTAGCTGTCCTTAAAATCCTTCCAGACTGACATACCTAAGTAGAGGCAGCTTAATTTTCCAAATCAATATTCAAGGGGAAAAAAGTCAGCTGGTGTTTGAGAACAAGATAATACAAGTTGTATGACTTCTTCCAGCCTGCTCAATTATTACGAAGGCCAGGGATTATTTAACACACTTAAGTGTTGTTAATTTTCATAGCAGTAGCTTGCAGACAGCCTAAATTAAAACAGACTGCTGCTGTGCTGTTACTTTAGATAATCTCTCAGTTAGGTGCTCTGAATTTCCAGACAAGTTCATTAAATACAAACAGACAGAGCTGCAGAATTTACACGTGCAAAATATTGCCAAACAGATGTCAGAGTTTGCTGTGCTGGGCCATGCCAATACTGCATTCTTCTATTGCCTATCACCTCATGTTATCTGCTATACTAATTAATGCTATATATATATGTGGCCTCTATCTGAGTTTAAAATAAAGTTACAACATTTTATCTTGAAATGTGGAATAACTTATAAAGAAGCAGTTTCATGTATTTTCAGTTGAATGACTTAGGCTGAAACAGGGTGAAGCAGCCCTGCATTCCTGTGAATGCTGGGGACTGACCCAGAACCTGAATCAAATCTAAACAGCATTAGCCACCATCTTGCTTCTAAATTATTATCTGTTCTCTTCCTGATCAGCTCACAATCATGAAATAAAATTAACTGAAAAATCAAGTGAGTTTGCATACCAGTAACGTGTTAATAATTTTGAGAAATGTTTATACTGCTTTTGATTAGAACATAGGAAGTCTTGCTTGCTGTAAAATATGCCTGATGAGGTGTCAGCAGAACAGTAAGATAAAATTAAAGTCTATGGTATTTGCAAAGAATATCTGGTACATGTAAAAGAGGTATGGTAAAGAAACAATAAGAAGGAAGATGACTATGAGAAAAGGGCTCTTTTTATATAAAAATGAGGTTCACAGATTCTCCTGGCAGTGGCAGTGGGGTAGGAGGATTCCTTGAACATTACTGAAATGACTGAATACCAACATCTGCATCACACTGACAATATTTACTCCAACGTTTTGTCTGGAATGTTTATTGTTTTCATTAGCCATTACTAATCAATCATACACCCAAATACACCTTTTTATGCACACAGGAAAAGTTCCAGGGAAAGACTCATTAACCTAATGCTACCAACTTGAAAAGCACATGAACAAATATAATCTTGAAAGAACCACAGGAAATATTTTCTAAGGACAAGACTTGATCGAAGACATGAGCAAATGTGTTCAAAATGTCTGTAATAAATATAGATCCAGGAACTGTCAAAGCTCTAGTACAGCAGAAGAGGACAGGATGAGAAAAATAACAGTCTGAAATCATTGTCCACCAGCTTGAGAGATGAACTTTTTAATCATAAGGCTTTAGAGTAAAACAGCTACGTCAAACTTTGCATTTATAGATCACATTTTTCCACTAGTTTGAATAAAAATAATTTCTTTCCATGTATGTGTACATATAAAATACAGATGAAGATAGAGATAAATAAATATGCATATATAGGACACCTAATCATAATTTTGCAAGAAAAGCCTTTGGAATTCTGCAGAGATTTGAGGAAGTTGTTATCAAACTTGAATTTTGGAACCTTGATCTAGACCCATACAAATATTCTTCAGCTGTGCTTTAAGCACAGACAGTTTTGTTTAAAATAAAACAAGTTATTTAAATTTAAGAAGCAGCTCAAAAGCCCACAAACATTGAACATTAAGAGCTTATCTCCTGAGAAAGGTGATATAAATAACTGATTTTGCATGCTGGAGGATAAATGAAAATCTGAAAAGAAACTGGTTTCAACAAACTGAAATGAAGAAGTGATGGGCTTTTAATTGCCCCCCAAACCAGCCACTGAAATTATTGGCATTATGACATTTTTATTGTAATTCAAGCAACCTCTCTTGTTATGTGAAAAACTGCCAGATAAGTAGCAGTGCTCCTCTAAGCATTTTGTGATTAATTATTTCAACATGGGACCAATTTCTTTACCCTCAGACACACAGTCTCCTTTTTTGTGACTGTCATTATTTTTATCCATGACATCTATTTTGAATAAATATTATAAAGTGTTGGTCATTGAAAGCAACAAAAAAAAATAAAATTACCTGTCTTTTTGAAATTGAGTTTTGAATATTCCTTTGAATATATTTGTAGATTTTCATGAGGATACAGCATCAGTGGTAATAAATAACACACAGGGCAAACAGTGTCACAAACAAGTAATAAGTCAGATGTTGAGGGACAAGAACAACATTTGATCAGCACAGTCAGCTCAAGTTAGATGATAACAGGGAAATCAGAACAAACACACCAGTAAGCAGGATTATGTTTTATAAATAATGCCATGATTTTGGTTTCTCTTGTAGCATGTATGCCTGTATTATTGATTCAAGCTTTTGTAAATAATTTCTTCGCTGTTTTTTCTTTTCTAAGCCTTTCCTCTAACAGGTCACTTTGCCCATCAGATATTTGGCTTTGACCATCCGCAGTCTCTTTGACAGCAGTGCTATGTGCCTGCTTTCCCTAAAGTACTAATGTAGCAGTGCTTTACACCTTTTTTTTTTCCTAATGTGGCAAAGACAGGAATCTGGAGTTTTAAGGATATTTTTCTTCAAGACTTGGCATACACTTGGCCCTGTCAGAGCATCCATACAATCTCAATCAGAACAACTCTTGGGTACCATATTGTTTGGTTAACCTTGAATGAATCTATTTACTGACTGATTGGAGAGCTGCTCGATTATGGGGAAAATTGTCAGCTATATTGTGGAAAAATTGATTGGCTTCAGATTGAGAAGTCTGTCTCTGCGCAAGCAGAACAAGGTCCTCTGGGACAAATAATACATTTGTTTCTATTTATTTTCAAACACTGCATTCTGTCTGAGATCTGGGAAGAACTTTATATCAGAACTGTTCTCAATCTATGCCAGACTCAGCTGAGGAAAAGACAGTGGTGAAATACTGAACTCAGTGCTAATAGAAACTGTTAAAGACCATAATGTGATCTGGAGCCGTCAAGACACTGACAGGCATAGCACTTTTAGTGCACTTTCCTGCAATTGTCGTAGCATCGCTCAATGCTTTGCTGACCTCTTTGTCAATCTGGGTAACAACTTGAAAGGGACAGAATTGAAGAACTAGATTTGGTATACAATTTTCCATTAAATTGTTTTTTTTTCCTTTTTGATGAAAGAATATGCATTTACTGAAAAGAATTAGTGTATCAAACAGGTTTTAATAAACCCCTGACAAAACTGATGGTAGTCTTCATCTGTGAAGATCTATCTTTTGAATCCTACCTGGAAACCAAGGCTTGCATTGTACATTATACTGAGAAGAGATTCTGTGCTTGTAGCTTAGAGACTTCTAAGTTTCTACTCCACACAGATTTCTCTTTCAGTTTCTGGGTTTAGTAAGAAACTCTCAGAGATTTTTATTCTTAATATATAGTAGACATTGCCTTGAGTGCTAGGAGCATCCCAGGGAACACTCTTTTCAGGAATAAATGAGGATACTTTCAGTGAGTCTGGGCATATGGGCATTTCATTACAATTGTTGACTGTAAATCTTTTAATTGCCCTTGTCTCAAAATTTTGTCACCAGTTGATTTTCCATTGGCAGTTTTGGGTACTTGAAAATTTTTCTAGCTTGGAAATAAAATTTCATGCTGCAGTCTGGAAGCATAGGGACATCTATTATATTTTACCATCTTAACTTGCAAACTGTGAATTTACCAAGCTAACAGAACAACTCTGTATTTTTCTTCTTTTTAAAAGCATAATTTTACTTTAAAATCACAGTGTGCTCTCATGAATCTCTCCAGAAAACTATTCTGGGAGATTTTTATTAAAGGAGGTTAAGAAACATCATTTTGGAACTCTGATGGCTGACATGAAAATTTGAATTGTTTGGCAATCAATGATGAGAAATACTTCGTAAACAGTTTCCTTCTAGGAGGTTGAAGACATTTTCCCTAGTGTCTCTAGAATGTTTTGCTGGTAGGAAATCAATGAGACTAATTTGACATGGTGTCACTGACTTTGGACATGAAGACCTTCAAGTTGTAGTGCTGAGCCTTCACTCGGTTTTAAACATAATCTTGAAGGGTCCTAATGATCTTCTTCATGATCTTTTTCTTCACAAATGAAGGAAACCATGACTGCACTCAGGAAGAAGATGAAGTTACAGTGCTTTTGCCTCTGTGTGGATAAATCTTCCTACCTCATGTCTCTAATTCTTCCAAATCAATGTTTGAGGCTTTTTTTCCCCCAGGGTTTGGCAGAAGTTACAACAAAGCAGCTGGCTCAGAATCATTCTGGATGAAACAAGTGATATGATCCTAGCTAGAGGAGATCTGGCATATCTGCCTCTGCCTCATGTTTAATACTTGTATGGATATCCAGGGCTTCAGCTCTTGTTATTGTTAGATGATCAGCTTTCAGCAGAATCTAGGATTACTCTTCCTTATTTGCATGAGGCAAGATTATAATTTCATTTCTGAAGGCCACTTTGTCACTTCGAGGCTTTGCCAACTGCAAGTTGTCCTACTTCAGACTAGTCCCTGTGTTTGTTAGGAAACAGCACGCATGCAAATGATAGACCTCTTGTCAGAGTGGAAGACAGGTAATGAAGATGTTCCACTGGTGAAATGCAGCAGTTGCTCGCAGTTTCCATTGTAACATGCACAATTTAAATATACTGAGCCCTCTTTCCTGGAGAAATTACAGCAGTAAATGAAAGTGGTATAAAACTTTGCTGAAATAGCATGGACATCAAAATGGGAGGGTTTTTTTCAAGAGAAGCAAGGGACTGAAATATTTTTTTTTTTTCCTTACTGAATTGTTACTTTCAAAACTCATCCTCTCTTCCTCCTCTGAAACACTGTGAATGTGTTTGCCCTCAAGGCCAGTTAAAGCTGAGTACTGGGAAAGCGGAATTTGCTTGAAGAGCAAATTTTGCAATGGGATTTTATTTTCTCCCATCTTCCTTCTATAAAATCAGGATTTCATTGGTTCCTGCTTCATCCAGTAGAGGTTGATAACTTTGAATTGTGCTTAACTGGCACGGTCATCCAACACAAACTTTGTAAAAATCAGCCTGTTCTAAATATACAGGCATAGCTATAATAAATAATTGCAAATAAATACTTTCTCTACTTTTCACTGAAATAAGAGGACAATGTTACTGCAGGACTAAGCTTAAAATAGATGACACAGAGACCTCACATTCTTTCATTATGAAATGTCATCAGAAGTGCTTCTAGAAATGCTTCTTAGTTGTTCCTCAGCTGAACAGATTTACATAATTTTAATTGCAGATGGCATCTGCTGCTTTTAGAGTACATGGCCAAAGCATGTTTCTTCAACTTGCATATAAATAGATGGTGATTTTTCATCACATCTCTATATGTAACATAACTGAGATAAAGAGTGTAAGTGCAGTGAGAAGATATTTTTGACCGCCCTCTTAACAATGTTTGGTAGAGGAAAGTATGAAGTTATGTTTAGTGAGGTTCTGGGGCTCATTCTTATAAACTTGATGATTGATGTCTGATTGGACAAATTAGTTCCAGTCCACACTCATACACAGAGATGAAATATTGCATGGTGAAGGGTATCAGCCAAATTGTTGCTGTGTGACGTGCCTATTCTGGGACTTGTTTAGGATTGTCCCTTCATCATCCTGAGGATCCTTGACCATCATGCAATGTCTTCTTTGCGCAGCTCACTGCTAATTGCCATAGTCATTGATGGTATTTGATACCATTTAATAAAAATAATAAAGTAGAAAACCTCAACATCTCACTTAGAAAAAACTGTGTCAGCATTTCCCAAGAACTTCAGGCATCACGCACTCCTGAGTTATGTACACATTTGTTCCTTTTGGGAAACATTCAGATGGCGGGAAGAATGTCTCCTCTTCAGAATTAAGCTTCATGATGATTGATTTATTAATGTATTAGATAAATGTAGGATATTTCTGTCTTGGTTCATGGAAGTCTTGAAGTGATCCTGTGATCTCCTCCACTGTGGTCATTATTTGAATTTCTTCAATGGATTTCTTTTGCAATATCCTTTGACTCCTAAGGTTTACGGTGCACATACTGGATGAGAATTATCTTGTGTGGTGGTAATTGTTCACCTAAATTATGTGATTTTGCTTCCATTTGTAAATTCACTGTGGTGCACATAAACAAAGTTGGAACAGCTTCTTTCATGTGCAAATATGAAATAGTTTGCCTGATCATTAGTGTATATATGACTGGATGTTGACCTCTTGGACCAGTAGAGGAGAACAAGCAGCAGGGTGTAAACATGGCCTAAGCTAATTAATCTAAAAGTTCATATGAATGCAGACAGAAAAAGTCTTCTCTTAGTAAAAAATATCTATGGAATTAAAGAAACACAAAAGCAGCTACAGTTGGAAGAAGTATTAAAAGTAAAACCAGTGCATCCTTACTTACCATGTTCACTTTAATTTTTGCATTTACTTCTAGTCTGTGTGTATGATGTATTTTCATTTAAAATATGGACCTGAACTCTCCAAGCATTTTCTGAACAGAGTAATTATGGTATGCCTGCAAGGCTTTACTGAACCATTCTGGGTTCAAAAGGCTGCCTTAACAGAAGAAATTTCTGGGCTGGGGCTTCTGTTGAAGCCATAGCCTCAGGTCCCACACTTCACTCTCCATTGTCAGAAGGGGTCATGTGAACATGTAGAGGTAGTAGTTGAAACGTATCTTACTTCTTCACTGGGACATAAGTATGGACTTTTCAGGCTTGCCAGAACAGGTGCTATATATATCGATATAGTAAAAAGTCAGAATAGTGAACAGCTAATCCTATTCCATGGCCACAATTTATCAAAATTTCATCAACGCTCCAGTTGAACAGCTTTTGTCAGAGCAATGAGGGAGTGATAATTTATAAACAATACAAAAAGTAACAGAGGAAAAAAAAACAATAAAAAAACCCTCATAATAGAAAATATTCCACACCTTTTTTATTATAGACTTTGTGTGTTTTTCTGCAAAGACTAGTGTTGATTAGATCTTCCACGGTAAAAATCCAAGGTCAGATCTCCATTTGAGTGATTATTTCAGGATTATTTTCATACATTCTCATTTTCTAGTTTAAGTGTTGTGCCACTCTTAAGTCTTGACACAGGAGAAAATAACATCTTTGCTGTTCTAATTGAAAACAAGACCATGGAAGCAAGATCAGCTGAAAATGCAGTGACCTGTGCTTTTGAGGGGTTTGGCACTTTGTTGTGAACATTTCACATGGGCCCGGAAAGCGCAATGCTTAATTTTCTGATCCCGTATTGAATGTAGACCTCTGGCAGACAGAAAATAATCTTTATGCTTGTAAACCATATGCATTTGATCTGGAAATCACTGAGAGAATAGATATGGAATACCACAATGTCATTCGTTCAGAGCTACTTGTTGGCGTTAATAGCTGGCTTGAAGAAAGAGATGCAAACAAATACAGCTTCACTCAAGCATAGAAAGATGGGTTTTCCAAGTGAAAACCAGCATCATCTCTGTACCAATCTTTAGGCCATTTCCAACTATTTGACTTTCAAGGACATTTTGTCCTCGCTTGTATATCAATGTGCTTTGCACTCAACACAGCTATTGATACATGTATGTTTATGGAGAAACTCGCACTCCCTTTACCCACAATCAATATTTCATTCCTTGTATCAAGTAATCTATTTCAACTTTATTTAAAATATGTTACACCTAACAAAATAATCTTAAAAGATACCAGAACAAGACGTAAAGTGAGAACATGAGGGAGAGAAATGAAAAAGCACACAAGAGAACAGCTTGCTTTGCTCTCATTATTGCTATCCTGTCAAAAAATGTGCAGAGCCCTCTGTCAGTTCATAGACCCTTTCTTCTTTGTTCTTTTTAATGATATACTTGGAGAAGTTACATCTACGTTCCTTATGAGCATCCTTCACTGACTGTGAATCAGAAGGTATATGAGAATCCATTCATTTACATCATAATTCTGATGGCAACCTTTCTTGTTACCACAGAAACACAGTCCACGACCATGCTTTGTATTAAAAAGGAAATATATGATACCATCAATGATGACAGCTCCCATGATTTAATCCTTGATTTTTGCCATAAAATCTGACCTTTACTTGATCTTACTGTTTTACTTGCACATTTGATTTTTAAGACTGCTGATAGCTTGGCTTCATTTACTTCCTCAGTCTGCTCTAATAAGAATTTACAAGGAACGGAGTTTCCTAAATGCATCAGTTCTCTATAGCTTTTGTCTGCTACATAGAAGTTGTATTTTTGCCTAACCAGAAAAAGTGTCCCTAATGCCTCTAATACTTATCATAAATTATCTTGTCTTTCATGTCTGAAATATAATCTCCCTAGAATATTTTCTTTATATGTCATTGTTCTTTTTTCTGTCTGCTTAGCAGTTTCTGTATGACAGGCAAAGCACACACAGATCAAGTCCATTCTTAGCTTGCAGAGGTGGTTATAGGTCACAGCCATTTGATATCCTTTTATGATGTTTTTTATTTAACTTCTCCTCATGCTGCGAAATCTGATAAGTGAGTTGTATGTGCTGTTATACCTGCATTCCAACTTTTAGAGTTCAGGGAGCCTGGAATTTGTCAGTAAAGATCTGAACCCATTTATCACCCAGTGTTTGAAAGTTAGCAACATAAATCTTTCAATAACAGAACAAAGGTCTACAAGCATGTTCACATTCCCTTAGTTTTCAGTGATAAGGAAGCCATTTTCAAAACAGCAATTAGGTCAAACCATAAAAATGCATACTAAAATTTTGTTCTTCATAAAATAGAGCCATAGAGTCAGCTTTCCCCTACCCCCAATCTCCTTTCTTTCAGACCTTTATCTCATTTTACTTCAGGCACTTTTCATTATCTAATGAAAAGCATTGTACATTTCAGGCTACCATTTTTGGATAAACAAAAATACTTCCATTGTATTTTTTTTTAGGATTAGGACTGATGCTGGTAATACAGAATTCTTCTATTATCTATTCTGGAAACTGAAGAAGTTTAAAGGGAATAAATACACTTTGTAAGAAACTGCTTCCTTTTAAGAATACACTTCTTGTATCTCAGTCAGCAGGAGAAAATTGTACCATGGCAATTTTATCCCTGACCCCAGAACTGTCACTGACTTTATAGGAATTAGGTCAAGACATTTAACTCAGATTTTCATCCTGTGTAAAATGGCTGGATAATGATCACGAACAAACCTTTTAAAGTACTATGATATAATAACTATTATTTTACCACGTATTTTAGCCAGAAGGAAAACTAAGTTTGTGTGTGCTTCTCCGGGTGTTTTGATGTTATCCCAGTATCAAAGCTGTTCCTTACCCATCATCTAAATTACAGGTTAATAATGGAATTTTGAAAGGAAGTGGAAAAAGGAATCCATATCAATTCCCCAGACTAAGATAAAGACTAGCCATCTCTTATTGATTAGACAAAAGAAGACCTTTTATTTTTTGTTTTCTTCTTCAAAAATGGAAGAAAAGAGAAGATGGGAAAGCTGATATATTTGAATGCTGCAGTTTCAGCTTTGGTCACAGAAATGGGCAAGCTGAGCTACACCATAAGATAATAAATAACAGGAGATAAAAATATGAGTAGTTAAAAAAAAATAGCTGAAAGATAGAAATAAATGTAGAATAGATGATTATGACAAGTGCCAGCATCATCCTGACTGCAAAGAAATTAGCTAATTTGCATGGGATTTTTATTTATGAATTCAAGACTGAGACTCAGCTATACTAGGAGTGCAGCCAGGAATGCTCATGTTCCCTGCACTTCCTGGGGGGTATGGAACACACCAGTATCTAGTCGTGTCTGTACGGAAAACAAGGGACAGTGGGGTATACAGACTTGGGTGGAGATTTCAGAAGAAATAGTATCTTAAAAAGACCCCAGCAGGATTTCACAACCCAGCTTCCACTGATGCTCAGTAAATGGTTCAGTTAACTCAAAGTTACCATTCAGTACCATTGAAAGGATAACAGCCAAGCCAAGACAGCTACAGAGGCTTGGCAGATACAGCACTGGACTACAAGAGAGTCTTGTCCAGAGGGGCTGCTGGAAGCCAGAGGCATTGTCTGACATATCTCAAACAGCAGCAGGTGTACCTGGGCACATGGATAAACTCATAGTCACATGCATGCTTTCGTCCATACTGGTTATCAGCTGGCACCTTCACATGGAAGAGCCATAGCAACTCTAAAAGTGATCTGATGTTCATTTCAATATATAGAACTTCTCAGCTAAGCAAATGGTGCTTCATTTTTTTTCCCAGAATTTCATACTGGCATAATACTGGAATTAATACTAGAGAATTAGTACTTTATAGTAACTTTACAAATAAGTAAAAGAATAAGGAAGGATTTTAACAGTTAAACAAAAAGAACCAAGCTTAGAGGAACACATTTCAACCCCCCTAATTGACAGATGCCCTAGCTCAGAAGCATAAGGGATGTTGTAGAACCATCCAAATAAAACAGTAGAAATACCTTCATGAACTGATACCTGAAAGTGGTTAAGGGTGGAAGCACAAGCTGTGTGCCTTCAGAAGGTAAAGTCTCACACTTTTCTTACTCTGTCTACTCTGCTAGTCCTATGAGGTCACAAGACACTGAACCTTAAAATGATGGCACCCTGCTCCTCATACACAGGGTCGAAATCACCCCAGTGTGGGAACAGGGCATGGGCTTCCTGGTGAATGCTGCTTCAGGAGAGGCCAAAGTTCCCAAGTAAAATGCTTTTACTCTCCTAATTTTGATTTCTTGGGATTTAGGTAGATATCTCTGGAGAAAGGCTGAATACCTGTGGGATATCTTTACTAGGAGGAGTAGAAACGCTCTACATGAAACACAGTGGGGAAATTTCTGCCAAGGTAATATACGAAAGCTTTCCTCCTTCTAAATCTGTCAACTTGATCATACCTTTTAAGTACACCAGCATGGTTTAGAATGCATGTAAAGAATCTAAGTGAGCATATAAGCAGCTAATTTGAAGTGCACAGATGCACCTTCCCTTGGGAATTATCTCGGCTCCTGAAATTTCATTTCAATAATTACCAAGGCAAATCACAAAGATTTCCATTTACTAATCTGGGGCTTCCTAAAATCTTCTAATTAAACTACAGCAAGATGGTTGCAATAAAGCAAGGATTTGCTTTTTGTCGTACTCTTTTCCATGCTTCCTACCCCTCCACCAGAGCTGTGTGCTCAGGTGAACAGCTGTGGTGATAAGGCACAAAGCTAATGCCAGGAATCACAGAATCACTATGGTTAAAAAAGACATTAAAGATGAAGTCTAACCATTACCAAACTCTATGAGAGCCACTACTACACCACATCCTTCAGCACCACATCTAGATGGCTTTTAAACACATCCAGGGATGGCGATCCAACCACTTCCCTGGGCAGCCTAGTCCAGCCTTTGATAACCCTTTTGGTAGAGAAGTTTTTTCTTATGTCCAACCTAAACCTCCCCTGGCAC
>VWZY01013155.1:4215-18148 GCA_013399075.1 Chloroceryle aenea
GTCCTATGGCAGGGCACAAGTGAAAAGAGGTTGTCCCTGATTTCTTGGTGCCCAGCCCTCGTGTATTTATAGACATTAATTAGATCCCCAGTGTGGTGCCTAAAGGGCAGCTGGTGCAGGACTGAGAGGAGGAATCGTTTCTGTTTCTTGTCCGTGAAGCTCCCCGTGATTTCTCAGCAGCCTATGCCCCAATTGTTGGGAAATACCCAAACATTCTGCTCTTTCTTTCCTCATGGGTCTGATTTATGCAGCAGAACTGACCGGTGCTTTTGTCCCGCCACACTTGGTGTGGACTTTCCCCAGTGGGAATGCAGAGAACATTTGGTGCTCGGGAGCTGTGATCTGCACGGCAAGAGCTCGCAGCCACCTTCCTGATGATGTTTGTCCCCTGCCAGCACCAGCCTGGCTCCAGGGTCACGCAGGGACCTGCGGCATCCTGCTCTCCTGCTGGGACACGTGTGGGTGCATCTCCATCGGCCTCAGCAGAGGCAGTTGCAGGAGGAAGCTTTTGACTCTAGGTCTCAAATGGCAATGTTTAAACCTTTGTTGGGCTTCCAGTGGCCTTGCCCCCAGTGACAGCAGCACAGAGCATTCTTCCTTGAGAGGAATCAGCTCTGCTGGCTGATCCCACTGTCCCCACAGCATTGAAACCCCCGAGAGTGTCCCAGGCTGTCACGTGCAGTGCATGCCCGTCACTGCTTCCTTCCTCCCCGCACACAGCGGTCATGTTTCACCTCCTGGGAAGCTCTGGCAAAAGTACAGCAAAGCCCCACTCGTGTGAAGGGACCTCCCTGACTCAGCCAGCGATGCTTCCTCCCCAGTTCTGCCCTGGGAATTCCTCCGATGAGGCTGCTCCCCGCAGCAATAACCTTTTATGGTTCCCAGCCAGAGGCAAATTGAGCAACTGCAATACCTAATCTGCTTAACGTACTCCTAAAGCAAACAGCGTATTTCTTGAAAGTGTCATTTTGCCATCCCACTTCCAGCTTCAGCTGAGTCAAAGTGAACGCAATGTCAGGCAGTGTCTGGGGAGCTGAGATGCCCCATCCCTGTACCACTGTGCAGCTAGATGGAGAATGGGTCCTTCAAAGAGGCTCCAGTGCAGAGTCCAAGAGACCCGAGGGGCTTCGGAGAGAATCCAGGTGACTCGAGGGGCTCCAGAGTTTGCTGTACTTGTTGATATGTCCTACCTATGTACGGGGCACTGGGAAGGCTGCCTCTGGAATCCTGGGGGCAGTTTTGGGCCCCTCACTCCCAGCAGGACCTGGAGGGGCTGGAGCGTGGCTGGAGAANCCTCTGGAGGGGTTTCCCGTGGAGCTGTGGTGCTGAGGGCCAGGGGTCAGTGGTGCCCTGGCAGCACTGGGGGAGGGGAATAGTTGGACTCCATGATCTTAAAGGTCTCTTCCAACCTAAACGACTCTGATTCTATATATAGGGCACCACCTCAATCATGGATATAGGGATGTTCACAGCCCCCCAGACCCGCCTCCCTCCTGTGCCTGCTCCACACTGGTCCTTCCTTGCTCAGCATGCCACAGCCTGATGCTTCAAAGCGTTTTCCCCTGTGAGTCCCTCCAGCAACCCCCCCTTGCCCAATGTGTCTGCACAACCCAACTCTGTATGTGGTGCCAGCCCAGCATCAACCAACTGAGGCGTTCGATGTGGGGAGCCCTGAATTGTGGTGCCTGGTGCTCACAAATTGCCTAAAATGGTCTCCCCGTCGCTGCAGCCCCGCGTGTGCGCCGTGTGCTGCTGCCTAACGGCCACGGCCAACGAGTTCACCAGAGGCTGGCTCCAAACCTGATTTATCGCGTGTTGATCGGGAGCGTCTGAAGTCTGCAAGGAGGGTATGAGTTGTTTGGTGGGTCTGGCGGGGGTCTGTTGACTTCAGGCTATGTCTTGGCCAAATCCTGAGCCCTGCATGGCACAGGCAGAGCACAAGGAATATTTTCCAGGCTTCTAAGGAGCTGACTCTGTTCCAGGGATCTGCTTCTGAGCAGCAGGCTGGAGCCCAGTGCAGGTCCAGAGTAGCCTTGGCAGGTTGGCCAGACCCTGCTCGGGAGGAAAAAAGAAAATCTCTTCATTTTAGCCAAACCTGCGGGGCAGGGCTCTGACCTCTGTCAGGCCACAGCGCTTGTCAACCCTGCAGCTACATCCCTGCTGCCTCCCGGGGCTCGGCCGCTCTCTCCACAGGCAGTTTGGTGCGGCAAGGGATGGTGAGAGCAGGGAACCTCCTTTTCCTTCCTCCCTTGGGCTCCTATGAGGGGAAGTGCCATTTGTCCTGGTCCCCCTGGGACACTCTGTGCCACCTGATTGCTCCTCTTGGGTCCGTTCTACCTTCACCCCAGCCCATTTTGGGGGTTTTTACTGAGTGGCTTTTACTGAGCTCTCTGGCTACTGTTTCCCACAAAACCTGCACTGGTTCAAGTGTGTATTCTCTTCAAAATGCATTTTTTTCATTGCAAACCGAATAAAGGCAACCCAGGTGCGTCTGAGGAAAGCAAAAGGTGATGTTCAGTTCACTAAACCTCTGCTGGTTTTATGGATAGAGCATTATAGACGTAGCTCAAGGACATCCCGGGCAGGGAGTTGTTACTTAATTAAAAATGGCTCATGAAGTAAATTCTACAGCCTTTCTGGAAAGCCTGTTTCAAATTTTCCCCGCCCTTATCATCAAAAAAACCCACCCCTTAATTAAAATAGTGCCTTCACAGAGCACTTTCTTTCTGTATTATTTACAGAACCTCACATGAAATCACCGCACACATTTAAACACACAAAGCTCTCCTTAAAACAGAAAATCTGGCATCTGTGGAGCACAGCAGGATCCAAGGAACAAACCTCCAAACCCTTCCCTCACGTTTGCTGCTTTTTTTTCTAGCTGGCAGCGTGCAATTCCTGGCCACGTTACGCAGCGTGTTAAAACCCACAGCAGGACACAAGGTTTCCAAGCGCATTTTTTAACAGTACCTTCCTCAGATTTGTGTTTTTCTACTTGGCTTTCCTGGAGTTTGATGGGTTTCTAGCAGTTTCTTGCTGTTTTTTTTCACCCACTGGCTTAGATATGGCTGCTTACAGTCTCTGGCTGTTGTTCTCTGCATCTTCAGAGATCCACCGTGGTGCTTTGGCCAGCTCCTGGGTCTATTCCATTCTCCTCAGCTGTCTGGATCTCAAAGGAATAAAAAGGCCTCCATGAGTCATGCGATGGTTTTGAGATCGTGGGTCACGTTTACAGTGTGTCTCCTTACATAGGAATGTGCTTCAGTCAGCCGGACAATCTTTGTACCACGAAGCGCATCCAGATGTTGTTTTTGTGTCTGGGCAGTGTAGGCACAGACACACATATCCAGTGGAGGCTACGAGGATGATGAATGGACTTGAGCATCTTCTCTATGAAGAAAGGCTGAGGGAACTGGGGCTGTTGAGTCTGGAGAGGAGAAGCCCAAGAGGGGATCTTGTGAATGTCTGTAAATATCTGAGGGGTGGGTGCCAAGTGGAAGGGNGTTGGACTCGATGATCTCTAGAAACCCCTTCTGACCCCTAACATTCTATGAGTCTATGATTCTATACTCAGGTTCACACTCTCTTAGCACTCCTGTGTGGGGAAATCCACCCAAGAGAGACGGCCCCGGCAGAATCACGTGCTCCCACTATCGCTCTGCATGCACAGCGTTGTCTGGAGTCACTCAAGCGCCTCCAGTTTGGCCTCCCAGGGGCATCCTTTATTCTTTACAGATGAATATAAAATCACCATCAGTATTTTTCTTCATGGATTTCAGCTTTAAAGGTCCACAATGCTCACAGGCTTCAAAACACACTTAACTCTTCTGTTTTACTGTGGAAACAGCCTCTGAAGCACCAGATGTCCTACAAGGGTCTGCCTGAGACAGTGCAAACCTGGTCTCTGCCCTGAACACGCTGTGGCTGAAGGGGTGAAGTTTCTGGTGTTGGGGGATCTCTGCACTGGGTTCCCACAGGATCAAGGCTGCCGGGGTCCTGAGATTGCCTGGAAGTGCCTGTCTGCAAGGGGTGAAGGAGCAGAGGGCCTCGTGGGTGTTTCGGTGCTGCCTAATGTCACCTCTCCATGTGTGGCTGGTTTAGTGTCACCTCTCTGTGTGTGGCTGGTTTCACATCCCTCCTGGCCATCTGGTCACCTGCTGTGACCTTCTCTGTCTCGCAGGGTCTGACTGCAAGCCGTGCTTACGGGAATTCCCTGACCACAGCACCCCTGCTTTGGAGTATCCCAACCCCAGAAGCTTCCTCCCATCCCTGACTGCTGAGGATGACACCTTCTGCACCAGCATGGCTGAAGAAAAGGCAAGTGTCCACTTTCCTCCCACAACCACCATGCGAGGCAGGAACCAGGGTCAACAAACTGGGGGGGTCAGCACCATATTTAGAGGGGTCTGTGGTGGAATAAGAATGGGGAAAGGGGATTTTGATCACTGCCTTTGCAGGAGGACTCGTCTTCTACAGAGCTGGATGTCTCAGCGGCAGACTTGCACAGCAGCACAGAGGATCTCCTCTCAGACTCTGCTCTCCACGGCACGCAGTTTTACAGAGATCTGGGACTCCTGAGCCCACCCGTTCCCCAGACAGCACCAGGGACGGCAGTGCAGCCAGAACAAGCAACCCAGGCTGTGTCTGCCACTCACTTGCTGGAAGAGAGACCAAAGGCTCTGAGCAAAATGTCTGTGGATGTTGCTTCTTCCAATCCCGTTTCCTGCTCGGTACATTACGGCGAAGCCGACGGCCGCTTTCTGAACAAGGGCTGCACTTGCTCCTGTGCAGCAGTGCTGGAAGGTGGTACCAGCACTTCTGAGTGTCCTGCAGAGGCGGACAAAGAGATGGAGCTGCAGGATGCCAAAGAGTCCTTCCCCACGCTGGTGAGATCAATGTCAACCTCTCGGAGGCACAGCTGGGAGAGCCCTTTATCACCCGTGGACTGCAAGCGCAGGTACAGCAGGACCGTGGGCAGCATCTGATGCGTACGGTACAGTGATGCTGCCCTCAGCTCTGGCTGCTGCTGGGTGGTCTCCCTCGCTTGTCAGCATCTGCCAAAGCAGCTGGGCGCTTACTGCTCGTATGGGGTGGGATGTGGAGGAACAGATGATAAGGCAGCAAGAGGCTTTAATGTCTCCTTGGCAGTAGGAAGACCCTCTCTTGGGGCTGGGAAGAGGATCTCTCATTTGGAGAGAGCTCATCTCTGCCTGGAGAGAGCCTTGAACAACATCAGCTGCCCCAATCACCTCCATCCTCTGGCTCAGAGGGAACTCAGGGGATTAACAGAGCTCTGTCAAGTCCTTTTCCTTCTTGTCTGTGAGTCAGCTTGGTGGGGCCTCTGCCTGCAGTCGCTGCAGGCGACTCCAGCCCTCTGTCCTCCATGAGGCCACAGAGAAGAGTGGATTTTGGAGCACAATGCTGAGCTCTGGCTGGGAGCAGTTTCCAGACCTGGCATTATGGCCATCCTGTGCTCCTGCCACATGGATGCCTCGGGCTCCAGGTTCCTACACACGTGCATTCCCTGCTGACAAATGTCTTGATCTCCTGCATGAGTGGGAGCTAGGTGCAAGCCAGCAAGGACTATTTTTATCTCTCCTCCTTATAAGGTACCCCTAAAGTTATCTCAGCCTGAAATCTTGGCAGTTCTTTATCAATCTCAGATTGTGGTTCTCAGCCCTGTCGTTGTTCCGTGTGCCGCGGATCATTCACAGTTTACGCTGCGTAACAGCCGCACGAGCAACAGCGGCACAGAGCGGCCACCAGTGTTGGGAACTGGTTTGGGTGATTAAGCACGTGCGAGTGCGGGGCCGGGGAAAGGGAATACACCCAGTTGTCCCCTGTGCAAACATTTCCAGAAGCCTGGCTCTAGCAGCAGGAATGAAGGGACAGTGACCTGCAGACAGAGCCTGTGCACAGTAAGATTTTCCACTGAGCCCTATCCACCGTTTTGCTCCTGTGTTGTTGGTACTACAACAGCATTTGGTGTTCAGGAACCCACGGGGTACTGGGGCAGCTGGTCCACCTCTCATTTCCCAGAAGAGGATTTCTTTTGCCACCCTCAAAACTGGGCCCCAGTGCGATCAGGATTTATAACACGATGCCAAGGTATCGACACAATAAATGACAACATTTGCCATGTCTAAATGCCCAGAGGGATGTTCCTGGCACCGCAGCCAGCAGGACAGGAGAGGAGGCTGCTGGCTCGGTGGCTGCACAGTCTTGGGGGTTGCTAAGAGATCAGCGAGCACCATCCGGCACTAAATGTGCCGGCTGGCTGAGGAGCTCGTGCACTCACTGATGACAGCCAGAGAAGCTGTTTTGAACAAGCCCGGGACTTGGTGTCTGAGCTGGGACTTCTTGGCATTTCCTTTTCCATGTGCCTGCTGTGGTGACCCTCCTTGTCCCAGCTGCATGAGCTCTTTAGGACTGTCAGCTCCAGACTAGGACATTGCAGGGGCTGTGCCATGCCTGGCACAATGGGCAGGGTCTGCTAAACTGGCTTGTTCCTCTCCCCTGGATTAGGTTCAGCCTGGATGCCACAGCGATGGGCAGCGACGCAGAGCAGGAGGATGTGGAGAAGGGGAACCAGTCCTGCCCACAGCCTCCTGTGTCCCTTCAGCTGCCTGGAGAAAGCAGCAGCGGGGGTGGCACGGTGATCAAAGTGGAGATAGAACCATTGCACCCCAACCTCACTGTCAGCCCTCGCTTGGAGGAGGTGGTGAGTGTGCAAGGGCTCTGTGCATGCTGGCAGCAGGGCAAGATGGGGGTGCAGAAGGTGACACACACACACAGACACAGAGGTGTCAGCTGCAGGCTGGACTCCTTCAATGAACCTGGTATGCCAGGAGGTCTGCAGGAATCTCAGCAAGGATGGGCTTTCCCTGCTCTGGGACAAACAGCCCAGGAAGGGAGGAGGCCATGGGAAGGCAGAGATTGTCACTGGCACTTCAGTGACAATTCCCTGCTTCACACCTTGCCAGCCAAGCTGTGCCCCGATGGAGGCTCCCTCAGAGCACAAAGGACCAAAGATGTCAGTGACTTTTTACTTCTCTAGGAACTGGGCAGCAAAAGGAAGAGACTGAGGTCAAAGTCTGTCCCAGCAGCCTGTGAGGCAGTTGCCTCCCCCCAGACACCGTGCAGTTTCAATGCTTCCATTCCAGCTGTGGAAGGTTGGTATAGACTACAGAGATGGCATCAAATGAGTTCAAGGTGTTTGTGTTTAAGGAGATAAAAAGTTGGAGATGTAGCCTCTGCAAGCTTAGACATCCTCTGCCCTTCCCTTCTGCATGATCCCAGGGGCTCCTGAAATAAAATCCAGCTGACTTTGAGTCTGCTCCCAGCTAACAGTGAAGCCCAAGCTCAGAATGCCCGTCCTGCAGGTTCTGGTTTCTGCACTAAAAGCTGCAGAAGAGAGCCTTAGACAAGCAGAGGCACCCTAGGGCCCGTCAGCTTAATGTTGCTGTGCTGCTGGAACCCATCAACTGCTCCCATCAGGATCCCTGCTGAGAATGTTTTGTGTTCCAGGTGTTGAACCCCCTGCTCTGGAGATGCTGGAGAAGGACCACGTGTCCCCAGACCATGTGTAGGTATTGTCAGTCCTGGTCGTTTTGAGATGGTGGAGATTTTTGAGTGTCTCTGAATGACCAGAGATGCACTAGCAAAGGAGATCCCGGTCTACATCAGGGCACAGATAAGTAGTTGGTGCTAAACCAGTGCCAGATGCTTTGTGGGGTACAGAATGTCTTTGCAAGGACCTTTTCTAATCCCTCACTTTTCTTTTGCCCCATCCCTGGTAGGTTAACTGTCCATCAGGTACTTCATGAGCTGAAACCTTATCATGGGTAAGTGTGCCTGGGTCTGCTTGGGACCCACCCAGCAAATGACACTTGGTCCCCTGAGGGGTACCAGAACCACTGTATTCTTCCAGTGAAACTGGGGTAGGATTGCAAGAAGTAGCACTTCACTTGCCTCTTCTGTAACTCTCAACATGTTCCTGCCCCTTGGAGCCTTTCTGCTGACTCGAAAGTTCTGCTCCTGGTGTCCTTTGCTGTGTGTCTGTGATGTCTTCTCCCCACACAGGTCGAAGCAGAGAGCTTGTGTGCAAGAAGGCAGCGATTCTTCCCAGCAGAACATCACCTGGTTTGAGTTCCTATCTAATGAGTAAGTGGGACAGATGGGAACCCATCCACTTTGCTCCTGGAGCAAACTGGTTTTGAGCTCCACTCCATCTAAGCTCTACTGCCTGGCTCATGCTGTGTGCAGGACACTGGTACCTGCAGTGGTTCAGGCAGGACCAGGGCTTCGTGGAGCGTGGCACTGGCCAAAACCACAGAGAGAGCCAGAACTTGCACACATAATTTGAAAGTTCAGCTCCTTATTTGCAAGTGTTCTGTTAATAAATAACATGACTGATGCTGAGAGAGATCCTCCAGGAGATGGGAAGCTGAGAGATGGGGCCCTAAAGTAATGCCTCAGAGGAACTTTGTCAGTAATGTCATCAAACTGTGCTTGTTCAGTTAAATTCCCCTTAGCTAAGATGGTTTTGGTCTCATTCCAGAAATGAGGACAGTGGAAAAAGTGATAAGGCAGAGAAAGGCACAAAGGTGATGCGACGTCTGAGTTCTCTGCGGAGCCGAGTCACTGGGTCCTGGCAGAAGGATAAGGTGAGGGAGAGATGCTGGATTTGTGGAGGGAATGGTTGAATTCTTCAAGTAGAAAAGGGGATCTGACCCCAGGGGCCAGTTAGTTGGGTTGCTCTGGGATGGTCGAGGCCTCTATAATGGTCAGCAGATACACTGTGATGTCTGGACAGTGATTCTGACCTTCAGCCCACTTTGCTCCAGGGCATGTTCTGGCTGCTCTCAGCTGCCTTAGCATGAGTCCAGGAGACACTGTGGCTGGGTCACCACCTGGTTCACCCACGGTGGCAAGGAGGAGAGCCTGCAGAGGCACAGACACACTGCCCTGCTGTGTCCTGCCCTTCATCACACAGACCTTGACACAGTCCGTGGACCTGGACTAGAGGGACTGGCCTGAGCCTTAGGAAGGTGTTTGGGAAAAGCACCATGATCCCAAAAGCTCCAGCAGAAGGGTGCCTGCTGTCATCCCTGTACATCAACCAGCTGTCTGCATCCTCATTTTCAGCACTGGGGAAAGGAACACGTGGGCAGGGAGAGCCCCCTAACAGAGCTGTGTTTCCCTCTTTCCTTCCAGGGTAAGAACAAAGAGCAGCCAAAAGAGAAAGAGAAGGAAAAAGAGACCAAGGAGCCAAAAGAGAGGTGGAAAGAGATCAATAGGCACCAGCTTGTGCCAGGGGTTTTCTCCAGTTGCACCAGCTGCTCACTGTGTGCCAAACCTCTTGTGAATAAAAGTGGTCTGCAGTGCCTGAGTGAGTATGGCTGGAGCTGCCCCAGCCTGGCTGCAACCCCTTCCCAGCCCACGCCGGCTGCTCCCCTGCTTCCCTGAGACCCGTGGGTCGCTGAACTTTCCTGCCTGGCTTGGCTGTGCCCCACCACCCTGCTTGGCCTGGCTTGGTCATTCCTCCAGATAGTCTAAATGATCTCTAAATCCTGCCTGGCAATCATTTAAGCCTCATTTTCTTTGGCCACTTGACCATTTCCTGCGCCTTTCCCCTAAGGATGGTTCTAGGACAACTTTTTCTTTAATAGCTTTATTTTTTTCCCCACAAGTTCTGCTTTGCCCATGCAAATATCCCTGCTGCTCGAGTGAGGCTGGATCTTCTAGGCTGCTTTTCACAGCTGCAGTGATGTGTCAGCTCAGCATCTGCACTAGGCATGAGCACGGGGATTTCTAGAACATCCAAAATTTCTTTAACTAACACAAAAATCAAACGGTGCCTCCCAAGACCTGCAAGGGTGAGATTGTTGCTTTCCAGGTGTACACAGTACACAGGAACAGCAGCTGCTCCCTCGCCAGTGCCAGGGACTCCATCCTCCCACCGCGGTCACTGCAGTGTTGCTGCATGGCTTTGGCTGATGGACAAACCCTGTCCTTCCTCTTCAGGGCAGGTACTCAGGGCACTGAAGAACATTTTCATTCCTGAGGGATTGTCTGTGGTCAGAGAAAGATCTCCTGGAAATGAGAGACTTGTTTTCTTTCTCTGCCCTGTATTCTCAAGCAATGCTCGCACTCCAGTCAGGGTCTATCTTAAGGTCAGTAAAACCTTCTCGGGGCATTAAAAAAAACTGGCTGCCCCTGGACATGTGCTGTGAGAAGTGTATTTTGGGGGTAGCTGAAGGGAAATTGGAAAGGACCAGAGGGCCTGGCTATAAGTGAATATTTTTCGGGCATTGCAGCAAAAAGGAGGAAGCAGGGAGCTGAATAAGTGCAAGTGCTTTGTGGATATTTAGAGAGAACCCAAATATTATGGGAGGAGGCAGAGTTACACCTCGTCATTCCTGTCTGAGGAACCTCCCAGCAGAGGCTCCACAGTCCTGAGAGCTGCTTTACAAAAAATACCTGAACCTGAGAGGACACAGACAGCCCTCGATCCCCAGTGCAGCCAGAACTCAGAGCTGTGCTCTGGATGGTCTTGGGAATTCTGAGGTCATTGCCAGCGTGAGTGTTCTCTGGACATCTGCTGTGGGGAACAGGAACACGAAGAATTGGAGCTAGCTGTGGAAATGGGAGACTGGCTCGGCATGGTGTTATCCATTGTAAATGTGTGGGCGTTGGACGTGAGTTAGAGGAACTTTTACCTTGTTTCTCAACCCTTCCGTGAGGAATCTGTGCTCTCGAGGCTTGGTAACAGTCAGGTGGGAAACTGGTTTGTGTTTGGGACTTGGTGACATCTCCTTTGGCTTACTGTGGGCAGCAGGACAGCAGAGCTCGTTTTCGCTTGTTCTCTTTGTGGTGGCTTGAACTGAGGCTGAACAATTAAGACAGGTTTTGAGATGTTCATTAAAATTAACAACCTCTCTCTGGACAGATCTGGACTAGGACCTGTTGTATGACAGCTGGTAGCCCGAGAGTGCCTATATTTGGATTATGCTGGGCTGAAACCTTTGTGAGCTGCTTCTGGGCGGCAGAGTTGATAGTTGATATCACTGGCTCCCATTATTGCAGCTGGGAGCAGTGCATGGTCTCCTGACAAGTCACTGATAAAGCTCTTGAGAAGCAAGCTCCGGGGCCGCCACTCAGCAAAGTGACAGGTCCACTTCTCAGAAGTGCGAGCAGCTCTGTCAAGGCTCAGGCTGAGCTGCGGTTGCTGCCACGACCGGAGGGGTATGTGGCTGCTCCTCTTGTTTTCGCATAGTGAACTCACATTTCACAATCCACACGCGTTGGCCCTCGGCCAGCTCCGGTCCCTCTGATGGTCAGGTGATGCTGGTTTGTTCTCACCACGGTGTTTTTAACGGCAGCACCACCACGTGGTAGAAGACAAAATAGGCTCACAGATTAAGAAAATACAAAAAGGACGAGAAAAGGTGGTGGTTAGAGAAAGGGATGAGCTGCGGCCAAGGGGAGGAAGCCTAGGGAAATTATTAGGAAGCCTGAGGTCTTTTCACTGTCCACTAGACACAAAAAGTCTGGCGGCTTCCATGGCTATGATGAAGTAGAGCAGCAAGAGCTCTTCTTATTAGAGAAAGTCACGGCAGGAGGAATTCTTTTCATTCAGAGCAAGGAATCATCGTTCTGCTAGAAACATGCAGGTGAGCTGTGAGGATGGTAGGCAGCCTGGGTGGCCCTGTAGAAGGTAACTGGTTTTCCTCTCACACCCGATTTCTCCCATCTCTCCTCACACCCCACGGCACAAAGTGTCCCAGGGAAGGAGGCTGTGCCGTGTGTCAAGAGTATAGATGCAGGAGAGTTTCTGCAGCTCCAGTTTCAGAGTCTGTGATGTTAGATGTGGTGGTAGGAGCCTGGCAGGGATGAAAAACAAAGAGGAGTGATTGCAGGCACTGGGATTTCGACAAGAGCGGCCACCCAAACTTTGCTGTTGTGTAACCTTTGAGCTGTTGAGGCTCTAGGTTTATTGTTCACCTGGAAATGGAGAAAGCTCCTTCTGAGCCTTTGCTGTCAAGTGTGGAGAAGATTCTGTGCCTAAATTAATCCTCTCTTATAAACATGCTTCCAGAGTTTATGCAAGAGGAGTTAGTTAGATGAGTCCCAGGAAAGCCCTGACAGGAGGAGAGCTCTCCAAGAAGGCTGCACCATGGAGGTGAGCCAAGAACGTGCCAAGGAATACAGAAGACAGGAGGATTCATGCCCTGCCAGTGACTTGAGCATGAGCACATGGGGTAGAGGTGGGTCTTCTACATCTTCTTTAGTTGAGAGTTACATCTCTATTATTTTATGAGGAAGATGGAGCTCTAGACACTGTAGGGAGGTCAGATCAACCGTCCCCTTCAAAAGGAAACCTATAGCTGCAACCAAAGCATTTGGTTTCTTCTCTTCTTTAAGGGAGAGTGTTCAGTTTAATGAATCCTCCTGAACAAAACAGACTGTGCTGGACACTAGACTGTCCATCTGTCCTGGGCTGCTGTAACACAATGAGAGTGATAAATGGACTGGGAGCCCCACTTGGAATAAACAATCACTGACAGGAGTCCAAGCAAACCAGGCGAAAGCAGAGCGACTCGATGGGCTGTGTGTTAATGTGGTTCTAAGCCCACAAAATGTGAAACTGGTCTGCAGTGGAAACACCGACTAAGCTGCGAGTCTGCTGACAGAGCTGGCTCTGCTGAGCCCTGGACGTTTTAGAAAAGGAAGCTGGAGAATGCACTGTTCTCAGAGATTCTCCTTTTTTGCTTTTCGCTTTCTTTTCGTATCCGGGCAGCGTTGCCTTCATCTGGAACCTCGCCAGGGTGCTGCTCTTTGCATTCCCTGGGAAAACCTCAGGATCCAGTACACTTGGCCTAACAAATACATGAAGCTGCACAACCCCAGCCTACCCACAGCTCCGCTGGAAATCTTTTGTTATTCTAGAATTGCACAGGATTAGAAAGTCTTAGTCTCTTCTTTGCAACCCAAACCTTAGCTCTAAGCTACGGAGTCTCACAGCTGGTTGCTGTGCCAGATTTTGCAGATTTTGTGGAGATGCCCTGAGGCCAGGCGCACAAGCACAGCACATTCTCTCCCTGGTAGCTGCAGTTGGGCAATCTGCAGTGCTTTACTTTTATGTTATAGTGCAGCACGAAGTTTGAGGTGTCTAAGGATTAATTTGTCACCGAGTGACAGCCAGCTGTTTACCCCCAAGCCGATTTATTTCATGGTTATTTCTCTGTAGTGCTGAGAGGTCCAAATAAACAACTGGGACCTTGTTGTACTTAGTCCTGTAGAGAAGCAGCACAAAATGGAACATTTCTGAAAAGCTTGCAACTATAAGACAAAGAGAAAAATGAAATCGATTGAACAGATCGCAGTGTGGAAACCAGAGACAATATTGGTCCCATGGCAGTCTAGGATTTCAGCACATTTCCACTCCAGCCAGGGGCAGGTTCTTTCAAAGCAGCGTGGGAAAGCTGCAGGGTGGATTTTGAGAGGGAAGTTTGTTTTGTAATCTTTGTTTGTTGCATTTTCAAGCTGAACTTGGATGCGCGTGATTTAAAATACAACCAAGTTGCGAGGGAGATCAGTGCTGTAAATCCTGCGTGAACCAGAGATAGGAGGTAAGGTCAGGTCACCAAGTTTGATTTTTTCCTCTGTGCAGAGTCCTTTGTCAGCCTGGTGCTGGTGCCAAGTTAAACCACGCTGGTCTTGGGGAAAAGGTGGGTTTATCAGCCTTTATTTATACAAGTCAGGGCGTCAGTCTGCTGATAGCAAAGAGAATTTCCCTCTGCACTGTTTGTCTGCACGGGGGTCGCTGGCGAAGGCGCTCGTGGGGTGGATAAAGAAGCCGGCACTCTGACAACCCCCCGGGCACCCCAACCTCACCTTGGCAGGGGTGGCCATGAACACTTACGCTCGT
>VWZY01013155.1:18472-51032 GCA_013399075.1 Chloroceryle aenea
GAAGATCCAGTCTCGGTCTACGAGAGCTGTTTTAGGGGCTAAAGGAGGAGCTGAAATATTCAGTGTGAGTTATGGAGGGGAGCTGATGTAGCCTTAATGCTTGTCTGGGGTAATGAAATCCAGCATCTTGTCTTCTCGGTTACCTACACACCCAGCACTAGTGCTGCAGTAGTGAGCAAAGGCTGGGATGTGCAGAAAAAGACCTTAGAAGTGTTAGGAAAAAAAAACAATAGTGAAAACTTCTTACCTACAATTGCAACGACCGACCCATTTTCAATATTTCACAGCCCTGGAGTATTATGGAGAAGAACAGGAGGTAATATCAGGCTGTAGGCTTAGCTTGTGTGTGCTGGGAAGGAAGCCCTGGTAGGAGCAGGAATGGTGATGGGATTTGGAGGAGGTAGGGAGGAAATGGGGAGTGATTCAAGCAAATAGTTTTCTGCGTATTTCTGGTACTGTGTTTGGGTTTGCTGCTTTAATAAATAAGCAAAAAATCTGAATGTCAGTTGAAGATTTTGTGCTGCGGTTTTGTTACTGTAGTATCTCTAAAACCAAGAGAAGAAATGGCTGCTTCTCAATTCCTTCTCACTCCCCTCTTAAAAGAGAGGTTTGTACGTTGATTTGGCTCTTTTTTTTCCCCTCTTAAATTTACAAATTTACGTGGTAACAGTTTATCTTTGGGATGATAAAACAAAAATAAATAAACCAGCAAAATAAGGCTCTCAAACAGGAGCCATCAGACGCTGTGTGTTGTAGTTCCACCTAATGTTTACCTATGAAATATTTTAAATACCTTTTATGATCGTCATAGTTGCTGCTTCAGTTCTGTAGCGTTCCTGTAGAATGGGGGAAGGGTTGAAATGGTACTTGTATCCTTTTTTTTGTTTGGTTTTGGTGTTTTTTTTTAGGATAAGGTGCTAATTTTAGTTTGCATTATATAACAACCAGAAACATCAGTTGTTCATTTGTTCGGTTTGGGTTTCTGTGCTTAAAGAAAACCCTGAGGCCACCAGAACTTGTGGCGTTGGGAATGACACAACCCCACCCCCTGTCTGTCTATCTGATATTTAGACCATAAAACCAGATACAGTGAGGAAGTAATTATAGGTTGTTTTTGGAGCCAGAGAGGAATGCTTTAGCAGGGAAGCTGAAACTTGATAATTTAGTGTTGTTGCTGTCTCGCGTGGACTGTCTCTGTTTCAGAATGTGAAGTATCTCAGCACCCTGCACCCTTCCAGTTTTTGGTTTCTGCCTCTGCGTAATCAGTCGAGTTAGCAAAACAAGTAAACACCAGTCACCAAAGGCACTAGGACAAAGTGAAATCTGCTCGGAGTCTCTGAGGATGCCTGACCTGGATTTACCCAGCACAGAAACTTATTCATGTTCCACTGAAACTCCTCCTCTTTCCTGAGCAGATTTATCACAAGATCACTCTGCTTTTTCTGGAACGCTGTAGTGGTTTGAAATGTTTCTTGGCTCTTGTGTTGTGTTTCTTTATGTATAAATTCAGGTTTTATACTCTCTGTTAAGCTTTCCTATGCACGTTGTTTCCTTTGTCAGCTCTGGAGAGAGTAATTACCTTTTATAGTGTAAGGCTGAGGAAAGAGGGAAGAGATTCTTTGATCCCTGAAGCACTGGACATTTGAAAACAGAAAAAAAATTTTCATTTCACAAGAAAACTATTTTGTTTATTTAATAGGTGCATTAAAATAGTGCATGAACTACTTGTATCATTAGAATCACTGCTAAATCTGTCCCTGCCTGAACTTAGCTGTTTAAAGGTCTGGGTTTTTAACCTATAATTTTAAAAAACACCTAAATACCTTATACTTGAGGAAAAAAACTCAAAGCCCGTAGTTCAATTTTAGATTAATCACAGTCTGTTAGCTACAAGCTGTTTGCAAATGGCCTTTTAAGAGTTATTTTATTGGGCAGTACTGTTCCAGACCAAAGGTCAGGGTCATAATACTCATAATATCTGGTGAGTCATAGATTTGTCCTGGAATCCAATTCTGGATGACATTTATAGGACATTGCCAGTGTCTGAGCCACTGGCAGGTTCTCTGGCTGGGGGAGATGCATTTGCTTGCCCTTTTCCAGCCAGGTGCATCGCCCTCCTCCTGTGAATCCGCCTTGGGCTGTTGGGCATTGCAATGAGTTGTCCAATAAAATGCTCCTGAGTTGTAAACTGGTTTCTCTGAGCCTTTGGGAAAATGTCTTGTTAATAAGGGAAGGAGCTTTTTATTATACCAGATATTAATTTCATTACCTTCAATTGTCAACAGGACCTGTCATGATGTTTACAAGCGTCTTGGTCTTAAATATTTCTTGGCTTCAGAGGCAGGGACAGTTCCTGGGGTAAGCAGATGGGGGATAACCTGATGCTCCTCAAATTCTCAGTCTTAATTCCAAGACTGTTGATTCAAGCCCAGAAACAACCAGGATGGGTTTGCATAGTTTCCATGCCGCGTGTGTAGTGTCGATCACTGTTGTACCTTTAGCTCCAGCAGTGCTGGTCCTGTCCCCATCCACTCCAAATAACCCAAACCCTTGGACCTGCTGGGTGTGTGGGCTGTTTAACCGGTGTCCTCAGCACTAGCCAGAGCCACGGCCCTTCTGGGTAGTCTGTGTCGACATGAAATCCTTTGGAGGATCTGGTTTTCTTTGCCAGATTCATCTTTTTGCAGTTACAGTGAGGACGGGAGGAGATGATGGGGAAGAGCCTGGGTGGTAATCCTTGGAGCTTCTAGCCCTGTCTTCCTCAGGAACACCTTCTATCCCTCTCCAGTTTGAGAAGAACTTGCCAGCAAAACTGTCCGTTTCATTTCTGTACCTTCCCAGGGTCCTGATCCGAACAGGACCAAATGCTGCCAGTTACTGATGGTACAGCCAAACATTTTTCTTTGCAGCTTTGAGTTTACCAGTGCTGCCTTTCTTTGGGTGGCAGTCTGTGGTTTCTAAGGTTAGCTAGCTATTACTTCTGGTCATCTCTAACAACCCTTCTTCAACAGGTCTCAATATGTGCAGGTTCCTGTCACTTCTTCCCTGTCCTCTGTCCCTTGTCCTTCTCTTTGCTGTTTTCTTGACCCCTGCTGTTCTCTAATACCCTGTTTGGAGAGTCTGTCCAGAAGAATACAGAATGCAAAGAGAACTTAGGTGCAGAAAAAGGAAATGAAATTCCTTAGTATTCAAATGCTTGTTCTCATCCTTAATTGGAGAGTGCTTGGTTCAGCACTGTCTGCAAAACTCTGGCGATTAGGGAAAGCAGGAACATGTTTTATGAAACGAAGCATCCTCAAACCAGTTTGATTCCCTCCAACCAGTTTGATTCCTCTGCCTGTTTTCAAAATTCTCTTTGTTTTTTTTTTTACATGGGCAAAAATAACCCCCCTTGGAAATCATGAAGTTAATTACATTTCAAATAGTCTCTTGGAGAATCAAGACTTTGGTTTCACCTGCTGCTTTTCTGAGGTTTTTCTGTAGTGTTTTCCTGTTTTCTAGTATGTTCTCTCCTCTTGTGCAGACTCTTTCAGCAGCATAGGAAACTAATGCATAGCACTATTAGACCTGTCAGCTGATGAAGTGAAAAGTACCTGCCGAGAGTGAAATAAGCTGTTATCTTTACCAGAGTGAGTGCACGATTTTAAAATTGAACACATTTTTAAGTTGACATCCCTCTCAGAGTTAGCTTAACAGGGTGCCCAAGCTTTTGGATCGGTCCTTCATTAGATTGTAAATAATCATTACAAGGAAGAGAAATACCGACTGTAATCGCTGAAGATCTGTAAATGTCATGGAATACGGATGTCCAGTTAAAGTCTGGAGTGTTTGTAGACGACTGCTACACAACTGTGGGTGAACGAAGTGGATTTCGTGAGGAGAGGCGACGTCGCAGGGCAGCGCGGAGGGCAGTGGCTGTGGGAACCCTTCCCTCCAGGGGTGAGCCAGTTCTGCCCTGAAGGGAACCTGGTTAAAGCTCTGCTTGAATCCAACCCAGCTTGACGTCATGGGGCATTTTTTCTATTTCCTTTTGTGAGGTGACTTTTGTCCTACAGTTTGTGCCTTTGTCTCGGGAGGAAAGAGGTTTCCATTGTCAACCAGCTGCTTGTTGTTGTGACACTGTCCTTTAACAGGATCTTCATTTTCTGGTGAGAGGTGGAGGCCTTACCAGTGCTGAAATACTGATATTTTTGTTATTCTCTGCCTAGCTTTAGCAAGTGAATAATTTTGATGTATTTTATCATATTTTTGCAGAGGCACCTGCATTTGAAATCAGATATAGTGCCTTTTGTTTTGTTGCATGGAGTGCAGTATTGGTGAAAATATCACAGATAAGAGAGAAGTTATGGGAGGTGATGTTTTGTGGGTGGCAGGCACTCAGAGGGCAGATATTCAGCTCTTATTCCCCACAGTTGTGGAAGTTGCATAACCTCCATCTTTCGGGTCTCTGCACTCAGTCTTTCAGTCTTGTTTTTGTGTCTTTGTGAATTTATTTGTGTTTAAAGCCAAGCAAGCATTTTGCCTCTGTTCTCAGAGTTTTACTATATTTATGGAAAACACAAGTGAGCATCTCTCTACATTAGCCAGGAGCCTCAAAGCAGATCACTGGTCTTGGCGCCGGGAGCGGGTGATAGTTCTCTTTGGATGAAGAGACCTTAAATAGTTTTTCCTCTGGGCTTTAAACATAAACAGGCAGAGTGTTCATCTTGCCAGTTTTGCTCTATCTCTCTTTCAACAGGCATGCCTGAAATATATGGGAAGAAACAAATCCTGATTTCCTTTACTCTGTGTTGCTGGTGTCCTGCTTCTGTCCTGCTGAAGGATCTTATTTTATAGACGGGCAGAAAATATTTGACACTTCCAGCTGCCATCCTGTCTTCTCAAGCAATAGTTGTTATAAGGAAAAAAAAAGAGATTGGATTTTATTATGCTATTAAGGGGTTTATGCCTTCTGGGGGGGAGAGGGCTGGTTTAGTTTCTTTACCTGGCAACAGTTCCTCTGTGAAGCTAGAACAGTGGTCCTGCCCTGGTGGAGGTGATACTCTGAGGAGCCTGTGGTGCCTTTTGGACTTCGCTGTAGCTCCTTCATCTCCTACTGATGCTCTGCAGAAAGGCAGCTATTCCTGAATTATAAGTTGCTGGAGTTATTGGTGTAAAATCAAGAACAGAACACGCACAAGGATGCTCACTGAAACACTCGAGCTTGCTCTGCATCTCTCCCAAAGTGAACATCTTTTTTATGTTGCTTTTTCTTTCCCTGGGTGGGAACAACATGAATAATTTAAGACTTTTGATGTGTGTTTCAGATTGTGCAGTGAATGTCCATAAGAACTGCAAGAGTTTACTGGCTGAATGCAGCAGCATCAGACCCAAGGTGGGCTTGAAGATATGTTCATTTTTTCTAATAACAGTGCTTGAGGTTGAACTCAGTGCGAGAGCTGATTTACATCAGCACAGTCTTGCCCTACATCCTCCAGCCATTGAACAGTTGTTAACTTTCATGAGAATAATTAATGACAATGTACGTGGGGAGAATAAAGTGAAATGTTGTATTGCTTGTGTGTCCAAACCCTGCCTAACCCTGATCAGAAGGCTCAGACCCATCAGATCCTTTGGAGCACAGTTAAATTACATCCTACTTCCAGATGTCCTGCCACTCTGCTTTAATAGGCTGTGCCACCTCAGAGCAGATGGGAGAGCATGAAGCACGGAGGGGGATGTGCTTGTAACAGTTGCATATTATTTCTGAGCTGAGCAATGCAGAATAAGTGATCTAATTTTTGAACTCTGACAAGTTTTATATCTTGCCAATCTGTTCGTTTTTTATCTGTCACCGTGGTGCCTGCGATTGCACAAGAGGTCACAGTTTGCTTTCAGATAGCTGCCTATCTGGTATTTTTTATTCTGGTATTGGTTTTGCAAATCGTTTCCTCCTCCTTATAACTAATTATACTTGAGGGAGGTTTAGTTTAGTTTAGCCTGCAAATGTTGATGATTTCAAGGCCTGGTAGAAGATTAGGGAGTGCTGCGAGGTGTGGGGGGAGAGGGAGCAGAACAGCTGGGAGCTGGGCAGTTAGAGGTGCTCTCAGCCATTGGTGGTCTAGAATGTAACTCTTTGGAGGGCAGGAATGTTCTTGGGTGGAAGAATGGTTGATGGATACTTTTAAACTTCCCAAGGCATTGCGCATTTCCCTTTTAAACTGAAAAATTTGCTTGCTCTGATGCTTTCATTTCCAAAACTTTCATGGTTGACTCAGCCCAGACAAACCACTTCTGAAGAGAGCAAAGAGGGTGTGGAAGCACAAAATGATACCAGGACTGAAGTCAGAAATGAGAGCCTCAAAGTGAAGCCTGACTCTCCAAAAGCCATTTGTTACAGACTGTGTTACTTATTTAATCTCTTTGCATCTTTGGTAAATTGTATCTCAATGACCTGTAATATCCTACTGTTGAAGAAGGAGAAAGTGGTACTGAAAGGTACAATTTTAAATGGGCAGGCTGAATTTTTGTGCAAACTGTCTGGGTTAGTTTAGTGAGTATTGCTGTAAACTGAAGAGCAACATAGTGAAGTAGGTGAGGACTATGTAAAGGGTTTGCTTTCAGTGTTTAAGTGAGTTGTTATACCTTTAATCAGCTGTAACTTCATTTTTGACTCTATTTGATTTCGACTTGATGGGATTTTTATACAAAGTGTTAATGATTACATGGAATGTGAAAAAAAAATCCTCAAAACTGTGGAATCTTTTATGCTTCCAGTGTACAGCTTCACTTACAGCACTGTATGATAGGAAAAACAGGATTCATTTTGCCCTCCAAGTTTTCTCTGTATGTGTAAGGATATTGTATTTTTTTTCTCCTATAGCAGAAAGATTTGCTGCACAGACCTTCTGGATCTCCACAAAGTTCGCCCCAGTGCATTTCCCCAGGTTTGTACTAAAGAATGATTTCTGTGCTCAAGGCTTATCTGTTCAATTGTATTTTTTTTCTTTAATATGTTTTAAGGGCTATACACAGCGTGTTATTGAGGTATAGAAAAGGTCTCTTTTAATAAGATGGCTTCATTTTTTTTCCTATTGGGAATGGCTTAGAGGCTCCTAGCAATCTCCTGTGTGTTTTTATCTTTTTATCTTTTTATTTTTCTTTATACCTTCTTGCTGTGTAACCTCAAAATATCATGGTGAAAAGGGATCAATAAGCTAGTTTTTCATTGATTGTCTATTCTCTGGCCTCTGAAAAGACTAGAACTGTGAACTATGTTTTACATCAGATTTTCATAATTGTCTATTTAAAACTTGCCTGCAGCTAGTGGTTGCTAGAAATCTCTAAGACAAGCTAGCACTGATGGTCTGAACATAAATCTTTGTTGAAACAAAGTGGGGAAAAGGGACCTGGGAGATAAAAAAAAGCCAACAAGAAAAACCCCAAAACAACCCAACCCCACAAAACACACTAAAAAAGCCCAACCCCAAAACCAAACAAACAAAACAAACACCAAAAATACAAGAAGAAAGAGCAGCTCTGTTGCAGCATGAGCTTTGAAGTGCTTTTTGCTCCTGGAAAAGACCGTCAGGGTCATAGGTGTACAATGTAAAGGGCATTATAGTTTGTAGAGATTACAGGGTTAACAGGACAGGTTCCTTGGCTCTCCACAATTGACCGTAACTAGAGCGGGATTATTTTCTGCCTTGCAGTTGCTTTGATGGCTGTAAGAGCCACAGCTGACATGAAGGTCTCTGTGTTACTATGTGCATTTCACCTGGTTTGGTTGGGTATCATTTAACTTGCATTACAAGGTGCACTTCTGTATGAAATGAGTCTTACCAAGAGGTAGCACAAAGGGAATAATCGTTGTAGGAAGCTAAGTGTCTGTCTGCGTTACTGAGAATGGGTCTGTGCGCTTAGGAGAAAGCAGAGGCTAAAATAGGAAACAATAAGGCATAATGAAAATAGGAAAAGCTGGCTGTAGGGCTCGTCGTTGAAAGAGCTCTGTGGTACACAGTCTGGTCTGGTGTGGTAGCTTAACAGCGATCGATACCCACTCAGCAGTGTGCAGACAGTGCTAATTGAACTCAGAAAATGGCTTTTTGTTGGTTCAGACTCTGCTAAGGAGCCAGGACTTATTTTCCATAGTCAAAAGCAGAAGCTGAAAGTTAAAGGAATGGCTAATAGCGTGGGCATTGTATGTCTTTACCCACGGGGTAAGACTGGACTGCAAGAAAGCCAAAGGTATTAGTGTAAAAGATAAATACTTTTCTCAGAGAGCATAAACTGTATTGGTTGTCGTCTCCCCGCACCCCTCTCCCCATGTTTTGCCTCTGGAGGTTTTTAGATTTGCCCTAACTGTGAAACAGAACTTGATGTTCTTGGCTCTTGGTGCCCAGAAAGAGAACTCGATGGCTGGTGATTTCAAAATCTTCCCCAAATGGAAGGACTTTTATTATTAAGCCTTTTGTTTAGGAAATCCACCTTTACAAATCTTGCTAATACCTACTCAGTCTCCTCTTTCAGGACAATGGGCTCGGACCTCATCCCTTGAAGAGGGCTCGGTTTACCCCGTTCATTGTAGACCGAGAGAAAGTGCTATGTGTGTGTAGCCAGGAGATTTCAAACCCAAACAGGCTTTGGGAAAGGTATTTCCAGCAGGAAAGGATGTGGTGATATAATTTCTCTTAAATGTCATTGATGAAACCTCTCCCTGCGGCCGTAATACAATTCTAGTCAACTGTTCCAAGAAGATGAAATGAGAGACAAGCAGATGGAGAGTATGGGATAGCAAGAAATGTGGAAAAACCTGTTTCATAAGAAGAAATGTGAATACTTTGATGTAGCTGTGTCTCCTTGAGCAAGACAGAAGCAGAGGGAGAGAGAAGCGTTAGTGGAGGCACACTGGGGATGGGCAGACACCGGTGTTTTCACAAGGAAGGTTGTAAATGGGCAATGACTTTGACTGGGAACTGAAGACCCTCTCGAACTGCTGCGGCAGCCTGGTCCTGACACAGCCTCCCAGACACATACTGGGAGAGGAGGTTGGTCTGGGTGTAGGACAAAGCTTGCTGGCAGTGGCAGAGTCCTGGGTTCAGGGATCCACAAGATCTCTCCCATTGCCATGTCCTTAGAAGCACTTTGGCAAAAGGGCAGCTGCAGACCTTGTTGGTGACACGTTTTAAAGATTGTCTGGCTGATTATTCAGCCTCAGCTTCCCTGAAGTTCCTTTTTTTAAAGGCTGTATTTCGTCTCCCGTTCCTTATCAGTCATTACAGACATTAGTGCTAAATAATTGTACCCATTATTTTAGAAGTCTATTACAGGCTCCCATGTACTGTGTAAGAGTGATTAAAGTTTTAAATACCTTTCCAGTTCACAATCTGTCTAGATCTAAAAAGCATTAAAAAGCTGCAGTATTAAAATCAAATTTAGCTCTGCTATCTGTTATGCTCAGTGTGTGCACATGCAGGTATAAATCCCTGTGTAGCAGTAAGCATCGCAGAGACCTTGCGGTTTTTATGTGATCTCAGCTTTTTCTTGTTTGCCATGAAATGTTCTCTGCCCTTATACGGTGGGGTGTGAATAATTGTGTGTAGGTTCTGGTGTTTTACTAAAGGAGAAGATACTTTGCAATTTCCACACTAAATGGGCACAGTAGGGACCAATTTCCTGCACTTCAGACCTGCTGATTTAGCCAATACAGTAAGTTAAGTGGCAGCTTTACATTTCTAGAAGGATCACAGGTAGTATAAAAACAGTGCATCTCTGGGGCCACTTTACTGTGCCAAGTCTGAGGGCAGCCAGTGGCGAGCATGGGGAATACAAATTCAAAAAGCAGCGGCAGAAGCAACACGATTCCAGCTCATCCCGAGCTGTCTTTTTGTGGTTCCTTTTCAAGAAAGTGGAATGAGAATGTTTTTTTGGACAACGAGCTCTTGACATCCAAGATCCTGTCTGTTCTCCGTCCGCATTCAGAGAGAGGTTTGAGAGCAGGCGAGCTGCAGTGTCCGCCTCATTTTCTGAGTACCAATTCAATTTTTGCCTCTTTAGCCGCTTCTTTGAAGGAGCAGCCCCGAAGTCTTCTCCTGGGAGCGGATGGCACCCCAGCACTGTCCCGGAATCTCGGTATGACTATCGCCCAAAGAGGAAATTCCCAGTCTTCACTGAATTCTGCTGGAGCTGTTAATAAATTTGGGTAAGTAAACGGCTGCTTTGCTCATGTATTAGCTTCTGCTGCACCCACAGCCCCCCCCGCTCCCCCAGTGTGAGAAGTAAAAACAATTGCAGAACTAAAGCAAGAACTCGCATTTGGCTTTCAAGCTATAAAGGGATTTATTGAGCTTTTAATGCTGAAATTCATTTCTTTAACAGCAAGCTAATTTTTATCATTTAAATCACCTCGTCTTTAGTCCCTCTGTACTATGTCCTGAAAAATACCATCTAAAATAGGGTAGTATTTGGGTATCTCTGTCTAGATTGTGGTTTGCATGGGTATATTTGTCTTCAGCCTGGCTGAAATTCAGTCATCTCTTCCGAGTTCAGTTATCCTAGGTTGTGCTGGTTCCGACTGGCACAGGAGACAGCAACGTTTTAAATTGCAGGATACCTTGCTAAAAATAGGAGACAAATTCAAAACGATCTGCTAGTTTAAGTGCTTGTTTACTTTTGATGTGCCACAGTTATGCTCCCTTCTCAGTGAAAGTGCCCTTTGTACTCTGCACTGGCTCTGGCTTGTCACCCGGTGATGTCTTTTTAAAACGTCATACCAGAAGTTATACACTTGCTCGTGCTGCTCTAATTAAACCTGTAATATTTCAGTGCTGGAGTTGCTAAATTGATTTGACTGTTTAAAGTTGGAGTGCAACAATTGCTTTTATAGATTTATTTAAAGCTAATTGCACTATCATCTAGGAAAGATGCCTGTTAAAGTAGTTGATTTATTAATTTTATTTATTCTTTTTTTTTTTGGTCAAGCAACTTAAAATAATGTTCTATTTTGGTCCCTTGGTCTCATTTCTTTGACCATTTAGACTAATTTCAGGAGACATGGATGAAGGGGATTCAGGCTTTGTAAAATTTAAGCAGACTTCAGATGATGTTGTCTCGCTTGCACCTTCAACAGCAGACTCCAATTTTCTGGAAGGTATGGAATTTCTGTGCTTTTCAGGATTCTTATCCAATTTCTTACACAGTCTTAAAGCAGCACTGAGATGTTTTTGCTGTTGTTGTTGTTCATGATGGTAATGAGGGATATGGTGGGAAACAATTTAATAATAATTGCAATTGAATCTGCTTTTGGTTTAGATGCATATTTTGTATCCCTCCGAAGTGAAATAGAAACAGATGCTCATGAGTTTGAGGCAGAGTCTTGGAGTGTTGCAGTGGAACAGCCTTATGTAAATAGGCAAAAGAAGGACGTTAGGAAAAAGCAAGATGTCATTTATGGTAAGCGTGTTCGTTGTTCTTATCTCTTGTTCTGTTTCCTGGTGCCACCGGTTTTGAATCAAAGCAGAAACTGTTGTTACTGGCTCCCATTTTGACTTGTGCTTGGTGAAGATTTTCAAGCCTGTGACCTGTCTGAGTGTGCAGAAGTCCTCTGATTAACGATCTTAAGCGACCCATAGTTCTCGGTGTGCCTGTGTAAGCAGCAGAGCCCAGCTATACAATTAGGGAATAGCTCGACTGCAACTGGGAGATGTTAAATAAAAAGGGTCAGGCACTGTTTGCTTGGGAGATTAACAAGGCAAATTTAGGAGCTTCACATCAGGGATGCAAAGGCTGTGGTGAAGAAGGTGGTGGTGCAAAAGATGGTGGCTTTTGGAACCTGCTCTTTCATATCTCACCAGTCCCTGCACAGCAGATAAATGACTTTGGATTTATTATTTCTTTTTATTTTCCCTTGCCCAGAACTGATGCAGACCGAAATGCACCATGTTAGGACACTGAAAATAATGCTGAAGGTGTACTCCAAAGCCATGAGAGAGGAACTGCAATTCCCAAATGCAGTCATCAACAAGCTCTTTCCCTGTGTGGATGAGCTGCTGGAGCTGCATGGGCAATTTCTGCTCCAGTTAAAGGAGCGCCGGAAGGAATCCCTGGAAGAAGGCAGTGACCGAAACTATATAATTCAGAACATTGGGGACCTCTTGGTAAAACAGGTGGGGTTTAAAATCTACCAGTGCTGTTGGTTCTGTTACATTTCTGAAAAGCTAACTGTAACATTAAAGATATCAGAACTGGTTTAATACTAGGCTGAAGATTCTCTTCCCGGTGTAACGTGCGAGGGTGACTCCCAGGAAGGTGTTTGATCACAAGTAATATAAAATGTTCATTAAATGTTCTTTGGGCATGTTGTAGGATATGTAGCTGCAGATGGTTTGGTTCTGTTTTTCCTGTGCTCCAAAACTAAAGTAATATATTCCTGCTGTCCATCCCAGCCATGGCTCTCCTGCAGCTACTGCCGGGCGTCTTCTTGGTTTTGACCTTTTCAAAGTGCAGTCAAGACACTTTGGGGTACCACAAAACCATGTTAAACCTGAATGATTCGTGTCTTTCATTCTTATCTTTCCAATCAGTTTTCAGGTGAAAATGGGGAAAGAATGAAAGAAAAATATGGTGTGTTCTGTGGTGGACACAATGAAGCTGTTAGTCACTACAAAGACCTGCTCCAAAGCAATAAGAAGTTCCAAAACTTGATAAAGGTAAACAACAACTAGAAGTCTGTGCAAAATATACTTGACCTCTTTAGGTTTTACTTAAATTTGAATGAGCAGGTTGAGAGACATTTTCTTGTGATTTAATGGGCTGCGAGCTTCTGGTATTTTAGATCTTTTGAGCTGTTTGGACACAAAGCCACAATTAGCAGGTGGCAAATTTGAGGCAGGCTCTTGAGAGCACCTAGGGGTGGGGAATAGAGTGTTTGTGCTGTTCACAGCTTTAGCACTGCCCTGCTGTGTGGCCATCTCTGTAAGTTGACTTGATAATAAATTAACCTAATGATAAATGCTGTTGATGAAGTACTATTTAAAAAAAAAAAATACTCTTGGTAACATTTTTGCCCACTACATTATCTTTCCAAAACCAGAAGATTGGCTCCAGGGTTGTTTGTTGATCTGTAAGGTGCAATTAATAGGAAGGGCTGAAGAGACATGGCCAGAGTGGAAGCCTGTGACCTGAATCTCAGGTGGCACCGCACAGTCCTGAGTATTCTCTGTTTCCAGTCCTCAGTAAATGATACCATGTCAACTTTCCAGCCTAGCTCTGTACTTGCAGCTCTTAACAAGGTGACTTTAAAAGTGAGAACCCTTCACTTTCAAGGAACTAAATAAGTGACCAGAGTTTCAAAATATAGAACCTCAGTCCTTGTCAAGAATGATCTTAGTACAGTATTGTGCTGTCAGGGTTGTGCTGTACCTACAGCCGGACTAACGAGCAGGACTCTGATGCTTTGACAGTCTTTCCTTTCTAAATAGAACTGAGTCTGTAGATCAGCCTACTGGTGAGCATACAGGGGCCAAATAAATACTGACTTGATTTGCTATTGACTTAATTTGGCTGTTAGGTGGTTGGGTGAGTTTTAAAAAAATACAACAATTTAGCCCTTAAATAAGGACTGATCCTCTTCTAAAATGTAATCAGTAAATAGGCAAACAGTTCTGATTTGGAACTTTCTCTGCTTGGCTCCAGACTTAGTTAATAGTAATTAGCAGAGCAATGTTTCAAGCTGGAGCACAGGAAGTTCCACCTCACCATGAGGAAGAAATTCTGTGCTGTGAGGGTGACAGAGCCTGGAACAGGCTCCCCAGAGATATTGTGGGGTCTCCTCTGGAGACTCTCAAGCCCTGTCTGGATGCTTCTGAGTGACCTGCTCTAGTTCTGCCCTGCTCTGGCAGGGGAGTTGGACTCGATGTTCATCCCTTCCAACCCCTACACCCTGTGCTTCTGTAACGTATAGAATGGATGCCATGAGTTGAGTGTGTCTTGTGTTCTAGAAAATCGGCAACTGTTCCATCGTGAGGAGGCTTGGTGTTCAGGAGTGTATCCTTCTAGTTACGCAGCGCATCACCAAATACCCCGTCTTGGTGGAACGTATTATTCAGAACACAGAAGGTAGGCTGGTTAATCTTTTCTAGAAACCTCTCCCTTGTCTGCTGATCCTTTTTCTCCTGTGTCTTTCACGTTCTTCCCTCAGACAATGAGGGACAGGCTGGTGCTGTCACATACCTGCTTTCTCACTTCTTTGGTAGCTGAAGATGCTGTTCTAGCTGCAGGTCCAGATCAGCTTGACCTCATCAGAGAGTCAGGAGCAGCATTCAGTTACAAGTCTGCAGCCATAAAACCATAGCAGTTAAGCCTCTGGTTCATTAGAGATTTAGGTATTTTATTATTTTATTTTTAAACACAGCTTCTTGGGAAATACTGTTAGATGTTCAGTATGGAACCTTCATGTTAAAATACATGTGGGTGGCTCACGACTTGCGTTCCAGCATTGAAAATGTGACTGACTGCTGCTTTTTTTTTATCCTTAGCTGGCACTAGAGATTATGAAGAGCTGACCCAGGCCCTTAGTTTAATTAAGGACACAATCACTCACGTAGATGCCATGGTAAATGAGTGTGAGAAGGGGCAGCGCCTTAAAGAGATTATGCATAAAATGGAGCTAAAATCATCTGGGAAATGCAAGAATGGGCTTTTCTTCCGGAAGGATGACATGGGGCACAGGAGGCTTCTGCTGGATGGGATGCTCTACTGGAAAGCTGCCTCTGGACGGCTCAAAGGTAAAGGACCAGGAAGGGGGAAAGTACAACTAGGAAACAAGATTTTATTTAATTATTTTTTTTTTTAGTAACTGTTTATTACAGATCGATTGAGTATAAAATAAGATGACAATAACCCGCTTGTTTAATGGGATATTGGAGGAAATAGCACTTGTTCTATTCTTGGCTTGTCCAATAAGCATCTCTGTAATGGTGCATGATAAGTTCCTTATGCTCTTGGCTTATTATCTGTCTGATCTGCTTTCCGATTCAAGAGGGAGGTCTTTAGAGAGATGACAAAGCTTTGAGTCATACTGGCTTAGTCTCCTGTGGAAAGGCATTATCTTGTGCGAGCTCTGGTTCACACTTTGAAAGATTGTGTCGTGTCGACCCCATGACACCTTCATTCTGTATAACGTCTGCTCTGCCAGAAAATCAAACTGGTGTCCATCAGTGACTATCTGAACAGCTTCATCACTCAGGTCTTCAAGGAGAAGTTTCAGTGGCTTATAAAATGTAGCCAGGAGTAGGTGGCACTGCGAACATCTGCAGTTCCAGAAGAATCTGCTGCTGAGGGAAACATGTTTTCCTTTGCAAACTGTGCTGGACGAGAGGATCCTGCTCTGGCAGGGGGGTTGGACTCCAAGATCTCCAAGGTCCCTTCCAACCCCTGACACCCTGTGATACTGTGATGTTCCCTCATGAGTGTTGGAGTTGATGTGTAGGATGCCTGAATAGATGTTTTCAAGCTTTAAATCACTTTTATTGGTATTGTACTGGTTCTGCACCACTGCAAGCTGGCTGTGGACAACTCAGGTAGCAGACTCAATACTGTAAATGTTGACGTGCTATCCCCTGACCCCCAAAGTATTTAAGTCAAATGATTTTTTATTTTTTTAGTCTGGACCAGTCTTTCTGCTTTAAAATCTTTTTTTCTTCCCCTCTGCTGTTCCTGTAGATATTCTGGCAGTCCTGTTAACTGATGTGCTGTTGCTCTTACAAGAAAAGGACCAAAAATACACGTTTGCATCAGTGGTAGGTGCTTATTTAATATATTCACTTAGAGTATATATGGAAGTAACAACAGAAGCAACGCAGTTAGAGATACGAGATACTTGTTATGGTAGGTTCAAAAGGAAAATTAAGTTAATAACCCGGCCAGCTATTCTAAAATCACATTTTCTGAAGCAGTTCTGGTACTTGTTGAATCCCTCCTGCTGCTGCCTCTTAGTGCAAAGTAGGGCTCCCTTGCATCTGCCAGTTCTGGATGCCACATCACCTGCAGTTTTCTGATGCCCTGAACATGTTCTGGGGTTTGCTACTTTTCCTTTTCTTGTCCTGGACTTCATTAGGATGCCATTTCATACGAGCCATACATGTTAAACATGCTAGAGCTGTGCTTTGAAAGGCATTTGCAAGGACCATCTGCTAATGTGAAGGGAAAGGATCTTCCATTTTGGTTAGAGATGTGGTAACCAAGGTCGTAGTAACCTAAGATTTACTGGGGGAAGAGAACTTTCCTGAAGTAAATGGAATAAGCACTAAATGCAGCTGTAATTGCCTCAGTGCTCTCAAACACTCTTCTGCTTTTCCAGGGCATTTCCACAGGCATCCTCAGAGCAGTTAATTGCGTACGTTTTGTCCTGATCCAGTTCAGCTATGGCTGTAAGAGAATCAGTTAGAGAGAAACTCTTTAATGTAATTATTTTCTTGGGTGTATTTTTTTTTTGCAAGACATTAACATTAGAGCTGTATTCTAATGGCAGAAGCTATCTTGGTGATCTCAGGGCTGTAAAAGCAACTGCTTTTCAATTACCCTTCATCTAATGCACAGAATGGGGATACTTTCCCAAATCAGAATGGCTGGAAGTTGTTTCCTCTTGAACAGCACGAGGTGAATCTTTGAACAGTAGTTCATTTTGTGACTCTGATAGACTAATTCTGCCCTGTCTTCCAAAATGCATCTGAGCTACGAGCACAAGAGCAAGTTCCTAGAGGGTGAACAATGTCCTGTTAATATACAATATCTGGACTGTCAGGGCAGTTTCCCTATGACTGCTGTTGCTTTGAGATGAGTGTGAGTAGCTTACACCGAGGCTAAAGCATTGACCCCAAGAAAAGAAGAGCAAACCTACATGCTCTTAGTCAGTATAGCTGTCCTTGACTTCTGGGACCCAGTGGGAGGAATCCTCAGGTGTTTAAATTGATACATGCTTTAATATTTGATCAGGTATCAAGACTTTTTGATTTTGAAATGTACTTTTTTTTTCATTCTGTGTTTTGATCTGCGCTTGAGCAAAAAATGACCATGTCCAAAGTGTCATCTGAAGGGGCCATAGAGATAAAGTTACAGCATTCTGACGTTACAGCTCGTGGTGACCCCGTGTCAGTCGGAAGACCAGGGGAGTAAGGAAGCACAAACCTTAAAGAAATTATGTAACATAGTGCAATAAATCATATTTTGTTTTACAGGACTCTAAACCACCAGTTATCTCGTTGCAAAAGCTGATTGTAAGAGAGGTAGCTAATGAGGAAAAGGCCATGTTCTTAATTAGTGCTTCCTTAAAAGGACCAGAAATGTATGAAATTCACACCAGCTCGAAAGAGGAGAGGAATTCCTGGATGGCACACATCCGCAGAGCTGTAGAAAGGTAAATGATGAGTCAAAACGGGAGGGTTTGATTTCTCACTTCTCTGTGCTCTCTTCACAGGACTCATAGGTGTAAACTTACTGTTTATGATGCATCTGACTGCCCCAAAACCTTCTTTTTAAGACTGAAGTGTGCAATTCTGGGTTCATTGGGAAGAAACCACTTAGAAAGATGCAGTAGAAACCAACTTTACTGCTGCTTTTTGTTTTGTTTTTTTGATGTGGGTTTGGGTTTTTTTTTGTGTTGTTTTTGGTTTGTTCCATTTTTAAATAAACAAAACAGTTGGCTCCCCGATGTCAAATGCAACAGGGCTTTGGATAAGGGAAGAGGATTGGCACCCAAGAAACCTCATCCCGGGTGAAAACTTGGGGTCCCAGGTTGAATCCTGGGATGGTTTGAAGTTATTAAATGTGTAAATCAAACACAGATCTGTTGTCCTCCTTTGTACAGCTGTCCCGATGAAGAAGGAGGTACATTTAATGAACCCGAAGCAGAGAGGAGGCTGGCTGAAGCAAGAGCTGCTAAGCTAAAAGATTTTCAAGGTAATGACTTAGTTATGTATTCCACGAACTGCTTCTCAGCACCAGTTCTGATTTATGACTGTCTTACTCTTTTTCTCACATGACGTGATTTTCTCCTTCAGGAGTCTTTCAGGAGAGTGCAAGATTATATAGAACTAGTTAAGTTAAATAAGTCTAACAAGCTTTGTATGCTCCATGAGCTTTCCCTTTGACTGTTCATTATATCTCTGTATTTGATGCTCTGACCATACAATGAATAACAGGCTTCCAAACGGAACCTCATGCCAGGACAGTGAGCAGGAAAGCAGAACTGACTTTGTTTCTTCCTTTAGAGCGTTTGAACATGAAAGATGAACTGATTATGCAGAGTCTGACTGAGAAACACCAGATTTATCTGGAAATGTCTGAGATGAATGGGTATGAAGACCATTCCCAAGGATCCCGAGCTAGGCTGCTTCTTCGGGGGGATCTCTCAGAAAATCTGCAAGGAGAGATGATTTTGAAATCCGCAGTGACTGAAGGTAAATGCAAAGTGTACGTGCTCTCTTTGGTGCAGAGGTGGGGATAAGAAGATAGAATCTTAAGTACAGGGCCTGAAAATGATGCTGTAATAACTTAATACTTTTAGGTAACGCTGTCCAGACTCCCATCTTCTCGGAACCAGTCTGCAGGACCATTTTTAGGATAGAATGCCTTCTCCACAACTCCCAGTTTTCCTTTTTTATTTCTAAGGATCAACCAGTGGAGTCTTAGGATGAGTCTATTCACATGGGGAACAGAATGCTCTAAAATATGCCAATCCTGAAATATTATATGGGGATTATATATTAAAATAGCCTGTCTAAATATAGTATATTTAGAAAGAATATAAGCAGAAACATACTTGTTATTATTTAGTTGGGGGGAAGAAAAGCCAAACACTCAAGGACTGATAGTCTAACTTGCTATCAGGGAAGAGGTCATCTTTAAGACAAGCTCTTTGTGCTGCGCACGTAAAGAGTGACCAGGGAAAAGTCATCTCTTCTGCAGAAAATCTCTCAAACTGCCTGATCTTTTAATGTACTTGATGGTTGAAATTTTGGGTTTTTTTAAACTTGTTGGCATGGTGCACTTGTCTGGCCATATAGACATGACTGTTTACGTGACATGTTCTCTTCTTTCCTAGCTGAAAACCTCCAGAACCTTATCTTCACTCACTTAGGCAATGGATCCTGTCAGCCTGAAGAGAGCTCTGGATCAGGACTCCCCAGGAGAGCAGAGACCTTTGGAGGCTATGACAGCAGTCCTTCAGTTGCAAACAGAAGTAAGAAAGGGACCATTCCATGTTCTTCTGAGCTTCTTAGCTCTTTACTGTGCTTCTCTGTGCAGAGGAGATAAGAATGATGAGTTAAGTGAGGCTTTGATATGAGGAAGCTTCACCAGGCTCTAGAACCGGATAAGAGCAAATTTCTAGCATGTTGTGTCTTCTGCTTCTCATACCAACACTAGAGAGCAGAGTAGGGCTCTCAGTGTTATGCTGAAGCCATTACCTTAACCCCTACTTTCTAATGACCACGATTCCACACAGAACTTTTCATTTCGTTGGAAAAAAGAAAAAAAAAAAAAAGCTTGACCTGAAAACCTAGAAAGTTTTAATTCAGCTGCCTGCTTTTACTGAATCGGGAAAACTTTTTTCCACTTCCTTTTGGATCTGCTCATTCACCAAAGGGTTGCTGAATCCTTAGATAATAAAAATGGCCTTTCTGACACAGATGCTTTTATCAATTAATGAAATGAGTGGAAATATTTTTTACTATTTACCTCCATTTTTGCTTCACGCAGTTATTGAAAACTAAACCAGTCTTTATTTCACTGTTTGTTAATCTCTAGAATGCTTTCTGTCAGTCGTGCTATAGGTGCTTTATACAGTATGGTTTCCACCTCCCCCTACCTCCTCCCAGCATGACAGTGGTGCTGCTTTGAATAGTTGGTAGAAAAATTTGGAGTATTCCATGTTATGAGTCTGCAGTTCTGCTGGCCACAGAGGATCCTTTTCATGCACACGTTGTGGCTGCTTCACTTAAAATAGCGTAACGTCACTTGACCATACTGTCCTTGTTTATCTTAACCCACACTCCTCGAGTTTTATGTACATTTCTGAGCAGTCCTTCTCATCACAGTTGTCTGCTCTTCTACTTTGAATCAGCTTGGAGAAGCCGTATGGATTCTAGCTTCAAAGTCACCATTTTTTATTACTTGCTCTGGTAGACAGTCAGTTTTCACAGGCCCTGTGCTGGTGTGAGCTACTCATCCTCTACTCACCTCTTTCAGGTGGCAGTTTTAGGAAGAACAGTGGTGGTGACCAGAGACAGTGCGACTGGAGAGGCCCTGCAGTAAGTTCAGATGTGCAACTCCATGACCTCCCTTCTGATGCAGATGAAGGACCTCAAACCGTATGTTGGCTTCATGAGTGGTTTCCATGCATTTCCTCATGTTCCTCTTCAGGACAGTGGTGCAGAACAAGCCTGGCAGAGTTAAGAGTTGTAGTAGCTGGTACAGCTGGACTGTAACAGGGTCCTGTCTGTCAAATTACTCTACTAAGGATGTTTTCTGGGGCAAGTTGATGGGTTAGCACTTGAGAGACATGGTCATTTGATGTTCTATATGTTCATTTGGTGCTGTACCATCAGCACAAGCTTTAATCACCATGCATCTGTGAACTCTAGTTTTAATCACCCCATATCTGTTTCAGCCTGGCCTCTGATTTAAGTATTTTTGGGATGTGATATGGGGGCAATCTTTGCTCCAGCAGTAAATGCTCTTCCCTCACGAGATGAACTAGCTCAACTTGTCCTGGCAGCACTGCCAACACCCAACAAGTGTCTCTAGCGTAGACGTTATCCTTGTCTTTTTTACAGAGTGATGCAACAAGGCTGGATGACAGCAGTGGTTTTCAGCCCACTGTAGAGTCTCAGGTACGTTACTTCCATTATGAAATCTGCTGACAAATGGAGATATTACAATAATAGCATGAAAAACCAAACCAACCCCACCAAAAATACATGAAAATTCATTGCCCCTGCAAATTGCTGTGTTGGCTGTTGCTGTGTTGAGTACTCTTTGTAGCTGTGCTTCCACGGTGTGTGTTTTTGTACAGATGTCACCGATTATATCCACTGTTTAAAAAGAAACAAGTCTAATGCATTGGACCAGAGCTCTGTTCAAGTGTCTGATGTTATCTTCTTTTTTTCTTCCCTCTGCTTCCCTTCCTCTCCAGCTTGTCCAGAGGATACAAACACTGTTACAGCTGCTCTTCAGTCTTCAGGTAAACTGCTGTTTACTACCCAAGAGGTTTGTTGGGCATTAAATTTAGTAAAATTTATGCAAGGCTGGAGAGGAGCTACCTTGAAAAATCCCCTACAGCTAGAGGGAAGTGCAGAATAGACCTGTGACCGAAGGAAACAAACACTGTCTGGTATTCTGAAGGAAGCATTACATCTGTTGTCTTAAGTGATTGTTTCCTTCTTTTCCTGCTCACTTTGAGGTAATTAATTCTTGTGCTACTTGAAGCTCTGTCTGCTCTCCCTGCTCACTTCCTGGTAACATAGTTTTTGAGGTACATACGTGTGTACGGATCAGTTGTTTTTACTGTAGCCTCTAATCAGCAATATTTTGACTGGTTGGATTCAGGGTGACAATTCTTAGGTGCAAGAAACGTTAATTTTGACATCCATAAGCATAACTGACTTGCTTTCCATCTTCAGTTGTCATGTCAGTCGCGATCGGCTGACTGATCAGGAGTTTAGATCTGCTCTTGAAGACCAAAGTCTCTGTGATCTAATCTGGTAGATGCTGTTGTCTTTCGTGTAGCTGTGCATGTTTTATGAACTGTCTGAACTTATTCCCCTTCCAGGCAGTGATATCTCAGCAGGACAGCTACATAGAGATGCAGCGAGCCACCATGGTCGACCGGGAGAAGCAGTACCGGCTGCAGTCTACACGAGGCAATCTGCTGCTAGAGCAGGAGAAACAGCGGAACTTCGAGAAACAGAGGGAAGAGCTGATGAATGTACAGAAGCTTCAGAGCCAGCTGAAGCTGGAGCAGCAACGCCTGGAACGGGAAAGGAGTCGGCAGCAGAGGGAATTTGAGTGCACAGAAGCTCAGCTGCAGAAGCGGGAAGAGGAGACTCGGCAGCTGAGAGAGAGGTTGAATCAGGAGCGGGAGGAACTCGAGAGGCAGCGGGAGGCCTATCAGCATGACCTGGAGAGACTGCGGGAAGCACAGAGAGCAGTTGAGAAAGAGAAGGAGCGTCTAGATCAGCTCAGGAAGCTGAAGAAGCAGAACACGGTGTCAGGCACGTTCTCCCCGGAAATGGGACAGGTGAGGGATTTGTTTTCTTGAGAGTTTTATTTCTGTTAACCCGCTTGCCTATGAATGAAGGTTGTGCTTCTTGCAGCCCTACCTCACCCTTGCTTTTTACCAGGGTCCTTGACCTGTCATCTGAAATAGCTGGTGATGGCTGTTTGCTGAGATATCAGAGCTTGGCAGCTCCCCAGCGTTGGTGAAATTCCACCCAGACGTTGGGTAACGAGGATATTTTTTAAAAAAAGACAGAAACAAGAGAATAAATTATTTCTGAACAAGGCTAACAGGATATTTTAGATACAGACACTGCCTTATTGCAGGCAGGTGATTGCAGATGATGTGCTACCCTGGTGGCGTTTTGTATAAAACCATCCCTTGCACTTCAAAATGTCGAGGTTGAGGTCTGATTAAGTTGGCTCATTTGTTACCACTGTCCTAAGGTCCTGCATTCTGTCCGTCCTGTCATCACCTCCCGCAGTCTGCTTTTGCCTTGGATAAGCACGATATCAAGTGGTCTGGAGCTGCTGTGGTTCTTTTTAGTATTCAAGGGCTTACAATCTTGCTTATCCTTCTGCTCACCAGCACTCCTGAGGCCTCGTCAGGTTAGTTCTGGTTTTCCCTAGAAAGTGCTTCACATTCTTAGGGCTGAGAGCAGCCTCCCCTCGTATTCAGGACAGCAAAAACACTCTTTGTCTCAAAATGCCACTTTCCCTCCTGTAGAACCAGCTGCTAGAAAGTGCTTCACGTTCTTAGGGCTGAGAGCAGCCTCCCCTTGCATCCAAGACAGCAGAAATGCTCAGTCTCAAAACGCCACTTTTCCTCCTGTAGAGCCAGCTGCTGAGTCATTCTGTCAGCTTCAATGGAGAAGGGGCAGAACCATCTCTCCCCGCCTTGAAAAGCTCCGTGAGAGTGAGCGTGTCCGGCGTGGATTACCTGGAGCGGCCCGACTTGGTCCGCAGGGACAGTACCACCCTGGAGAGCCGGCCGGCTCTCGCGCTGAAGAACGAGGTGCCCATACACCTCCTGAGCGCGACGAACCAGATACAGAAACCGGCCGCCGTCCAGCAGCAGATCCCCACCAAGCTGGCGACTTTTACGAAGGGAAGCAAAGAGAAGAGCGGGAAGAACAAAGCGTCCCACCGGACAGACAGTTCAGGTGAGTGTATTTAGATGCCTTTCTGATCTCCTTCGGCGTCATGGGGGGGCGGAACGCTGCAGGGTAAACCTCTGGCTACCCACGTGGAACCCAGAAATGAACACGCTGCAGATCAGGGGGGTTGGACTCCATGATCTTCAGAGGTTTCTTCCAACCCCCACCATTCTGTGATTCTGTGACATTGTTCCTGTGTTTACTACTAGTAGTAGGCTCTGCAGATCCTTAAGTTAGCCCTGTGCGTACTCTTTAAATTGGACGTAGAGCCCGAAGAGATAATGTTGAAAATGGAGTTCTGTAATCCAGCAGGACAGAACGATGGTGAGAGGCTGTAAGCCTGGATGTGAAATCTTTTTGCCTAACTGTGGTGTTAAAGGAAAACAGCAAGAAGAAAACAGCTTGCTCTGAATGTGTGAAATGTTTTGAGGCTGGCTTAAGCTATTCTCCCTGTCTGTGAGTACAACTGGCTGTCCCGAGGTGTAATGACATCGAATGCAAGGCCTTTCTTAGCAGCACTCGGTCATTAAATACAGATTTCCAGGTTGGAATTACGATCCTGTGCATGTTGGAGAGTTGAAAGGGGCTAATTTTGTCACAAATAGAAGCGAATGAAAATGCAGTCACCCTGCCACGGTGTAATTTCTGCTGCTAACTGCTAGGTACTAAAGTAGTGATCTTTGCTAATGACAGACGCAGTAAAAACCCCTTTTTCTCTTCCACCTACACCTAAAATAGCTTTACTGCCAGCTTTGGAGAACAGCCTGTAATTTTAAATTACAAAGTTATCTTTTTAGCTTTTCCTAGCATTCAAACTCAGTGAATTTACCCATCCCTTGGGCCTGTGCTACTGTAGCAAACCTGGGGCCAAACCTGTCTAGGGAGGAGAGGGGGAAAATCTGTACATTGTAGAAACCTTCCATTCCCGTCGTGCCTAAACTTTAGTACAGTTGCAAACTTGCACAAAAATGAAGCCTAATCTCCTCTTCCCCTGAATACCAAATGCTGGTAAATGGGAAAATAAAGCTCCGATACCACATCTCCCCCAAGTTTATTTTTAATAGCTCTTGCATAATGATCTTTGCAGTGGAAATGCACTTAGCGATGTTTTTCTGGAAGTTAGACCAGAGGTAGAAACCAAAAATGTCTTGGTCTCTGTTCTCTCATGAGCATTAGTGGGTTGCATGCTTGTTATGCCCATATGTAGATCTTAGAATGAAATGGAACAAGACTTTCTGTACCAGCGGCAAAATAGCGTGTATTGAATTCGGATTTTGTGACTTGTGAGGAATGTGCACTGAGAGGAGCTCTTTGGTTCCAGGGTAACCATTTCATGAATTGCTTTTATTGTTGAAATTAGGAAGTTGACAGGCTGTAACACCACAACCAATGTACTCTGCCTCTGAGCAGCTGCGAGACAGATGGAGAGCAGTGACAAAAGCTCATCACAGTTCTGCCTGTTAAAAGGAGCACAAACAGCCACTGCTCTTTGAACACGAGGGACAAAGATTTTTTTTTTCTATTATTATTATTATTTGGTTTTCCTCTGTGCTTCATAATGGAAGATTTTAAATCCAGGGTTTTCAGGGGCTGCTAGTAACTGAGGAGGAGGAGAGAGAAAGCATTCATGGTCTAAATAGCCAAAGAGAAAATGTAAGTAACTTGCAAGAGAAGCACCCAGCTCTTTGTGGTAGAGTAGCTTTCGTGGCTATGCAAAGGTGTCAGTACAGTGTGAAACAGGGACATTTGTGAAGCACTGCCAGCCTCGGATAGTTATTTGTAAAATATTTTCTTTAGCATCTGTTGATCAGAAGCAGCTGCTTCCCCCAAGGCTTGTTGGACGAGAGGAGGGTGTCCTGAGGGGCAGACGATCAGCAAGTCCTGTCCTCCCCAGCAGCCAGACCACTGCATTCCAGCCAGGTACGTCTTGACCAACCTGTGTGTCCCTGGAAACGCAGCAGGCTCTCTGCAGTGTCGTGAAGCTGTCTTCTTCCCTTTTCCCCCCCCTTATAGAATTGTATGGCCCTACAGATGCTCAACCAGAAGCACCTTCATCTGCGCCAGCAAACCTGTTCAAGCCCAATAACGTTCCCGTTCAGACCCTGGTGACCTCTCAGCCGAGTCTCTTAAATGTGCAGGATGATACCAGCAAAGAAGATGTAATTTTCTTCTAATTGTAAAGATTAACCTTCTGACATACTGTGTCAAGAACTCAGGCCCCAGGGCTCGACGTGATGGAGACCTGACATGGATGTCTTTTCATCTCTGCCCCGTTACTACTTGCAAGGACCAGACCAGGATTGCTGTTCTACTTCGCTGTCTCCTCTGCCAGCAGCTCAGAATGAAGGCACAGTGGTAACAATTTGCTTTCCAGTTCTCCCAACGTGGAAATGTATTGGCGTGTGGCATGGGTGTAGGAATTCAGAGCATATTAAAATGCTGCTCTTTATTGTAACGCGCTCTTTGCAGAGAATGTGCGCTCTGTGGGCACCAGCTTGTAAATTGTTACAGTTGATACTGAACTGCACAGATTTCTATGTAAAAAGTTTTAGTAGTAGGCCCCAAAATGGCTGCACATTTTTAAATCCATTTTCCCAGGTCACTAGTGGCTCCTGCTAACGGTGTCTTGATAACTATTGAGTAGCGAGCCCGTCTCCGTACAGCCAGGCGTGACGGACCCGCAGAGGAGCCGGGAGAGCGTCTGCGTTTCCCTAATGAGTTCAGTGGAGCACGTGCTCTGTAGAAGAGTGAAGGTAAGAGCTTCTTAGCAGAGTCTTCACGGGTCAGGAGCTCCACCTGCTTGTGGATGAGAAGGGTTGGACACGTGGGAATACTCAGCGGGAGCGAGGAGTTGGACTAAATGCACATTTCACTGCCTGTCGGCTTGCACTGGGATACCTGTCCCCTTGGAGACCCTGGGGAGCACTCAGTGGGAGCAAGAGCGGTGCAGGTTCCCCAGAAAAACTCCTGAGTCTGTTCAGAATGAACTTAGAGACTTGGATGTTGCTGAGGACGTGTATAAGAAGCGTTTGAATGCAGTAATTTATTGTCTTGTTTAATCCAAACTTTTCTTTGTCTTATGTTTGTCTGTTACCTTGTTGGGACTTTACTCCAAGTACCAGAAGCTATGAAAGCTGCTGTTACTGCAGAGATTTCTCTGCAGCACTGAGGAATGAAGGGAATAAGAATTGTTTTGGTTTTAAAACTAAAAAAAAAGAAAATAATAATAATGGAAATAAAAACCAAACCACAAAACATTCTTAGCTAAACCTGCGTTGGTTTAGCTGCTTGCAGCTTTGATACCTCTTATTAAATGGGTCAGTTCTTAATGATGGAATGGTGAGGACGTGAAGCCTTCTGCTCCAGAGGCATTATTTCCCTTTTGTAGTAATTTGCACAGTCATTTGTTGTATTGTCTTACTCTGCTCTGTGTCTCCGTTCTTTATTACACGCGTCACCCAAGGACGTGTTTCCTGATGTCTTTTGAATGTGACCGCTCAGATAGTGCACAGGAGAGGTTCTTTAGAGGCTGTTAATACAGAATCAAGCAAATCAGTATCTTAGAGCTTAAAAACTTGAGCTTAATACCTTTCAGAATGTGATTTAGAATAGGTTGGTGGTTTTTTTCATCTCTTTGACTCTGGTTTTAGGTGTTTTTTAGCAGCAGTGGTGGAGCAGGTCAGTGCAGGTCAACGGCATCGAACGGTTGTTGGTCAGCCTCCTCCTCCTCCAGGGCCATAACATCACTTGAATGTCTTATGTCAGCAATGACAGTACAAGAAACATTCTAAATTTCCAGCAGAAAATAGAGAGTTTGTATTCAAGTGACGCTAATTAGAGTTATCGTCTTCAGCCAAGACACTGCCAAATCCAAATCTACTGGTCGGTGTGAGGGGGGAAAAGATAAGCTACAAAATCCTGAACTGGTCTGAGGGAGCAGGTGCTCCTTGCTGTAACACGTTGTGGATTTAAGGGTCTTTTTCTTTGCTAAGTGCTACTGAAGCAATGGCTCTGAGTTCAGTGAAACTCTGATTTTAAAACTCTTTCAGTAGCTACAGTGCAGGAAACGTTATAAAATTCTAGGAGCTTCAAACCGCCTGGTTTGTTACCAGACTGGTGATATTCCACCACTCCCAGCAAGCCCTGCTGTGAAATTGGCCACGCTTCACCAGAACCCCAGCAGACTGTTTGGTAAAGCAGCAGGTTTGCAGAAACCAGCAGGGGGATGCAGTGATTTTTGTGCCATTGGGATACACGATCGCCGGTGGGTGGAACGTGGTTCTGCCCTGGGTTTTGCCTTTCAAAAAGCTGAGTTGGAATGGAGGGAAATTCTTCTTGAGATCAGTGTAACTTCTGATGGAGCCCAGCGTGTGAATCCAGCAGCTCCACAGGACTGACCAGTCAGCTGATGGGGAGACTCTGGTGGTTGCTGATACTCCTGGAATTTCTCCTGTAAAGGGACAGTCAAGCAGCAAGAATTCCCAGTGCGTGTTCTCCTTCCTGCTGTGGCTTTGGCCATGCCTCCTGAAAACTCTCTGCTCCCCTCGCCTTAAATTAGCAGGTTTTTAGGAGTTTTAGCCTGAAGTGAAGTTGCATCAGTGGGATAAACCACCTCCACCAAAGAGGGATGGCTCTGGTTGAGTATTTGAAAACAATTTTTGGAAACTTTTAGTTAGTTTAATTTTGTGCCTGTCCTGAGGTACGGGAGGGAGTGCTTTGTGGACGGAAGGGGTTTATTTGGCTACTTTCTTTTGGGCAATGACTGAACTCAGATACACAACAGTGACATCTGGAAAAGAAAGTCTGCAGTGAGGTCTCAGTTCTTTAAATGTTTTAACTTAAACCAAACTGGTGTAATACTCATTGTCAGCAGTGCTTTGGATAATCTCTGGCTGTGAGCAGAGAGACCCGGGACCCTCACAGGCTGTGGGTCAACACCCCAGAAGCTCCTTGGAATGGGTGTTTTTGGTCTGTAACTGAGACCTTAAGAAGCCATCACCTGTCCTCAGTACACACATCTAGCTGCAGCTGGCTTAGTGAAAACTGGTCTCACACTGGACAGAGACTCTGCCTTCTTTCACTTGGGTCGGAATCGTCCGGGGCTGCTGTAGGTCCTCGTGAGGCTGTTCGGTACCGTACCCAGCGAGGAGAAGGCTTTAGGGTTAGTGAGCGCTGCGATGTCTCATCACTGGTGCAGAGTTTACCCCACCAGAGGGTAGTAGAATTCTTGGTAGAAGGCTGAGAGGGGGAAGCGAGTGAAAGGTTTTTGTGAAATGGAGGATGGGTCATCTCTTCTGCAAAGCTGAGTCTGTGAACTTGTTACCAAATCGCTCCAGTCGAGTGAACCTGGTTTGGACTCTTTACTCAAATCTTGTTCCTAGAAAAATAACTCTTCGAGGCAAATTAGATTGCAAAATACTGCTGTGTCCTGAGCTAAGCAAGCTGCTATTGATTCTGAGTCATGTCCTTTCCATTTGACTTTTTGATTACTTCAGATAGAAGTTTCCTTTTAAGTGATATCTGAGGATTAGACAGTTCAAAATTCTGTGCCTCCCAGGTGCCTTTTGGCTTCTTTCTGAGCTGGGGTGTGGAGGAAATGGCAGCACGAGCTTTGAACTGCCTCCTTCTTCGCTTGCGTCAGAGCCTTAAGATGATTGTCATGTTTGTCCTTCAGTATTGTGGTGTTGCAATGTAGAGGCTGGTTTCTGTGCTTCTGATTTGCAGTGTTAACCGGTGTAAAGGATGCTTCCTCCCCCCTTCCCAGCTGGGGTACGGTCAGTTCGTACCTCAGCCTTGAGCATCCCTCCATCGTTCGCCAGTAGCGAGCCCACCCGCCCTGCCTGCAGTGTCGACGCTTCCCTCGTTCTAACTGTGCTCTGTGGATTGTGGTTGTGGCAGGTCCCACAAATCGAGACTGCCCGGCATTCCCCGCGCGAGGCAGAGGAATCGGCATCGCTAGAGATGCCTGCTCGCCGAGGTAGTGGCGTTCCTGCAAAGCAGGAGCAACTCGAGATAATCTGCGGACGGTTTTGTCTTTCGAGTCCTAGTCAGATGATCCTGTGTTGCGTGGAGCTTGGTGTTTGTCGTTTGCGTTTACACTGAGAGTTGCCACTTAAACTAGGAAAAGGGTTAAAAATGTGTTTTTCGTTTCAATTCTCCGGTCAACTCTGCAGAATAGGAGCTAAGGCTCCCCGGTGCTGCTCAGTGGAGTCCCTGTGTGTTGTGCGCCCCGTGCAAGGGAATTTGGAGTGTTTTGTTGTCTTCCCCAGCAGTTCTCACATTTCCAAGGAAAGAAAAGCAAACCAAACCAACCTGCCACCAGGTTACGCATGAGCTACCCTTGCTGAACGGGTGCAAGAGAAGCCTTTTCCCGTTTTCCCTCTCAAGGCCAGACCCAACATCTGCGTAACCGCCGGCGGCTCTTTCTCATTGCCCATCAGCATGTTACCCATCAGATACCGCTCGTGTGGGCTCTGGTTCATACCATTTGTGCCATGTTTATAACTCAGTTTTTTATATTTTTTGTACTGAAAGAAATTGGAGCACTTTAGAAAAAGTTTATTTCAAAATCCATTTCTGTTTGTACCCAGCAGGAAACCTCTGGTGAAAGTGGCTCCTGTTGGCATAACCACGTCTCGCTCAGAGCTGTGAACTCTCTTGATGCTTTTTAGCCTTAGGTCTGGTTTCTAGGCCCACCTTGCACTGTAAAGATTTAATAAATACTCATGGTCCATGGTTAAATCGACCATTGTGTTGGGGAAGCGTTTGGTTTTGTTGTTCGTTTGGGTTTGGTTTTTTGTTAGGGTGTAAACATTGTAAATATTTCCTTTACTGTCGATACTGCAGTAGCGACATCTTTGTAGTCTTTATTTTATTTGTAAAGTCGATGGTGAAATGTTAATATTCGGTTGAATTGTGCACTCTTGATTAATTGTAAACTTGATCTTAGCACACCAAATGATGATTTTTACAATGATTGCAATGTTTCTCCACTGAAGGATTTCAGAGCTGCAATAGGACTGAAACCAACTTCTAGCAATAAAAGAAAAAAAAACAAAAACAACCACCTCTCTGCCTTTATATAAAATATTTATTATTTACTCGAACCAAAGATCAAAGCAGCAGCTGCTTCTCACGTGCTTCTCGGTTTCTACCCTGGACAGAAATAAGATGCCACAGGAACAAAGGTGACACTTTTCCCAAGGGGAGGACGGAGCAGAGGAGGTGTTGAGTGGAGGGCACAAAAAGCTGCAGCCCTTGCCCGTGAGGTGAGCACCCCAGGAACAAAAAACAGCTGCTCTCCAAGCGTCTGAACTTTGCACGCTAGCGAGAGTGAGCTTCAGCGAGGCGCTCGCGTTAGCGCACGGGTACCTCGCACGGTGCCAGCCCGAGACATGCCTGGCTCTGTCCCAGACAGTATCGGTTCCCATTTGGAACAAGTAGAATAAAAATAGAAACTTTCTCCCTAGTTCTCATGCCAATTTGGCAGCCCTCGCTCCCAGCACCATCCCATAGCCCCCGGCTGGTGCAGCGCTTCCCAGCTCCGCAGTCAGCAAGTTAAGTTTCCTGATACAATCCCTGACTTGTGCCATACTGGCAAAGCCGTAACCTCAGATCATCTCTAGAGATCAGAGCAGATGCAAAGCTGGGGGGAGAGGGGGAGAACTGGGGCTCGGCTCGGTGCTCCCAGAGGAAGAAATACGATTTTTATCGTCGGAATCGCCTTCCAGGAAAACCCAGTTTGGGATGTGACGGAGCCAGTGGTGCCGTCTGGGAATCGCTTTGCACTGCGAGAAGTCTTTGTGTCTGTCAAGGCATCTGTGGAGGCCCCAGTTCCTTGTGCACAGGAGTCTGCGGAGCGCAGTCTGCAGTTCCCACTCTCTGAAGTGCCACTGACATCCGAGTTGTGGCACGAACTGGAACCCCACTGGAAAAACACCACTTTTTCTGCTTTTCTAACCTATGTAAATAATCAAACCCTCCGAGGCGTGCCAGTGTTTAAAACGTGACTTGGACTTTCTGGGAAGTAAGCGATGTGTTAGCAAAGGAAGCTTTAAAGCAGGTGTGGATATTTTGCTTTACCAGAGTATTTCTCACAGCAGCTTTGGCTCTTCTCCAGCTTCCAGGGAGCTGAGCAGCCGTGGCCGCAGGAGGTCAGCGCCTCTGCGCGCTCTCAGACCTTGTGGTGACTTTGTGGCTGTTTCTAAATGGGTTTTTTAGCAGCAAGAAACGGAATCAAAGTGATTTCATGGGACAGCTGAGAGGGACAGTCTAGGACAGGCATTCGGAGGAGCTGCTTCCAGAGCAACAGGTTTAGTTTCTTTTCTCTAACCGCACTGTTCTCTCCTGCAGCCAAACTCACGTGTCAGACCAGTAGGAATCGTTTCTAGAAAGACAAAAGAGCCTGGATCAGGGAGATCCAGGGTTAATGGGGCCAGGGGGGATCCCTGCGGCACAGCTTCCAGCTGCTGCACCCAGAGCTCGGCAGTGACACGTTTGTCTTGGGCAGGATTTGCCTCTGTTGGAAGTGTGGTTGGTGCTGCAGCTCTGGCTATTGGGAGGAGTGTGGGTGTTTCTGTTACGCTCCAGTTCTTCCCACAGCAGCAGGGCAGACATTCCTTTGGCGACTGCAAACCCCGTGACTGACAGGATCATTGATAACGCTGTCGCTCCTCTGTCTCCATTTTTCACAAGCAGGGTGTGATGATTTCAGGGGCGGGTGTGATTTCAGGACGGATGATGGCGGTGCCTTCAGAGCTCTTAACTTGCTCCTACCAGTATCCCAGCAGCTCCTCCCTGCCTTGTCTCGCTGTAAAATCTGTAGCTAATTAACCTGAAACCCAAACCACATTCTTTCTCTTTGGGTGAATCATTCTGAGGCCATGGGCAATGACCAGCTTTATGCTAAACCTTCTTCTTTCATGTGGGTGAGACACGGCTGATGGTTCCCATACGTGCATCTGAGATTCATCACAAGCCAGATGCTTGAGGACAAACATGCACAAAGGATATTGGCTCCGTAATGAGCTCCAACAGTGGGAATGGGATGTTTTCTGCCTTTCCTCACCCCTGTGACTCAAATCCCGTTTAATTTCTCACCCCGGAGATGGGGCCAGCTCAAGGCTCAACAGACAAGGTACTGGGATGGGGGG
>VWZY01013155.1:60796-73619 GCA_013399075.1 Chloroceryle aenea
GCCGTGGCTGCCCAGGGGGTGACCCCTCAGGTAGCAACACAGGACTCAGATACAGGAGCTGTCGGGTTCCGCGTTGCCACCTGCCTCTTCCCCACCCCATCCCCATGCGCTGAAAGCTCTTCTCCCTCCTCACATCAAATGCTCCCATCTGGGGCTGCCCTGGAGGGCACAGGACCTCTTCAGAACTGAGCAGAAAGATGAGTTCACACCCAAGCCTGGACGCCCAGCAGAAATCCAGAAGGCAAACTCCCAAGTGAGCTGCGTTCCCCTGGGCACCCTGAGGGGATACTGTCCCCAGAGAAGGGTGCTCTTCACACCATGATCTTCTCCCTTCTTCAGTGACCGCCCAGAAGTCACTGTGGCTGCCTACACCTTATTACAGGGAACACTTATTTCTCAAACTGAATGAGGGCACAAGAAGGTGTTGTGACAGCAAGAATAAACACTGGGACATCAGCCCAAAGGTGTGAGTGACACCTCTCTGGATTGCGAGACCCACCGAGTGCCTCTGGGCAGGCAGGTGCGGTAGGGGAGAAGCTCAGAGAAAGGGCAGGAGCTCAGCAGCGAAGTGAGAGGCACGATCAGGGCTGTGTGGGCTGGAATATTCCCTCATTATCTGTTTGGATTTTGGTGTCAAGGCCGGAAACCACAGGTCAGTGAACAGCAGGGCAGGGAGGTGGCTCTCCCAACTTATGATGAGTGGGCTGTTTTCCTAGAGGTGAGCCGCCTGTTTTTGTGGAGTTGGTAGCTCACGTGGGTCTCCTGCATGCTGAGGTTGCACTAACTCTGTTTGGAATAGAGGGATTTTGAAGAGGGATCAGTGTGGCCGGGTCAGCCCCCTCCCTTGGGAGGCCGAGCAAGCAGGAGCAGCTGCTGCTTTGTTACAGCTGCCACTGCACAAGCCACAAGCTCTTCTCAGCCTCTCGGTGCTGATGGGCTTGACTGACATGAGTTGGGGGCCAGCACCAAAGCATTTGAGCACAGGTGTACTAACCCATTCCCAGTTGCTGCTGTTTGTGTGAGCCCTCCTGCTTTCCTCTCAGGATGTGATTCTACATCCCTTGGGAAAGGGACAGTCTTTGCTCCATGTGGCTTTCAAAGAAGCCACGTACTCAAGTTTGCAGATGCACGTGGGCACCTCACATCAGTATCTTACACCGGTACGTTGCAAACACCTCGAGTCCAACACCTCAGTTGCATCATTTGGTGTAGTAACAGAGACTTGCAACTGCTACGAGTCCACCCTGTTAGTTTTATGTGACCCTGAGGTGGCATTGCCACCTGTGCTACTGCTGAAATAGCCACGGTCTGTGGGGGTAATGGTGAACATCCCTCTTCTGGTGGAAGCAGGCAGCTGGGAAAGGTTCCTGTGGTTCTTCGCTTCCTCTTACACACGGATTTTGATGCAACTTCAGAAACAGAAAGTACAACTGGCTTTTGGGGTACAGGTTTTTGCTTTCTGAACTCCTCTCCACCCCTTCCAGCAGTGCCCTGGGCATCGCTGAACCAGGAAGGCCAGACAGTGTTTCTCTGATTCCCCCAGTGAAATCTGCCAGCACGGTTGGTGGTATGGGACACCCCTCCCTGCCGACGGAGCCACCAGCACGTACCAGTTGCACGTCGCCGGCATCTGTGACTCAGAGATAAGGGAAAGTCGTGTCATTTCTTGATCGGTTTAAAAACACGTAACTCACCTCCCCGGCCCCATCCTCGGCACAGCACCGGCCTCATATAGAGGAGGTCAACACTACAGTCCAACCCCGGGGAAGATCAGGCCTGGAGGGTTGCACCAGTTGGGGCAGGGATAAATTAGGATAAATTCGGGGATCTCAGTGTAGCCTTTGCTCTTTCCTCCCGTCCCTGGAGGGCTGCCCAGCTCCCTGTCCCACTCACCTCAGCCCAGGCTGGGACCAGCCTCCTGAAGCTGCTGGATAAGCGTGGCCAGCAGCAATGCAGCCCCCAGGCCGTGTGAGGAGCTTGGTGCTGGAGCTGGAGAACGGGCGAGCGTGGGGAGCCTACCACAGCGGGGAGCTGCTGCATGGTCGGGTGCGACTGGAGCTCCGTGGCGCGCTGCAGCTGCGGGCACTGGAGGTGTACGCTCGTGGACGGGCCACCACGCACTGGTTGGAGACCCGCAGTGTGGGGCTCAACATCGTCTACCGTGACTACACAGCCTACCAGACCTTCCTGTACCGCTGCTGCCGGCTCATCCCCGGTAAGGCTGGGGAATGGGGGGTTTCTCTGCCTCAGGATGATGAGTTGGGATCCCCCCTGGGCTGCAGGCAGCCCCTCCGGGAGGACCTCTGCTCTGGTGGGTGCTTGCCAGCCCAAGGAGGGTTGTGTCTCTTGGGACCTTCTCACCTTTACTGAGAGGTTTCCATGCTACTGGTTTCTAGGAGGCTGATGGCAAAAGACAGGGCTGGTGAGAGAGTTATGGCTTTTTCTGTTTGCACAGAGCAGTGCAAATAGAAATGTCTGTTCACAAGTGTGGAAAGAGCACTTAGTAGTTCAGTAAATAGTGGGTTTTAGTTTCCTGGTGCTGGGACCACATGCCCAGCTGGCACGTTGCTTAGATCTACTGCTGAGAGGACAAGCCACTTGAATTCTTTGTGTTGGGATGATACGGTCCAGAGCTGAGGGACATGGGACACCTCCCCTCTCCATCTGCTCGTTAACTCAGTCTTTTCTTATGAAAGTGCATGTTTTATCCTCCCCTCAATGACAGTGTTACAGCCAAGGCTCTGTGGCTTTGTCTCCCCCTTTCCCTGCTCCTGATGGCCTTGTTGTTGCCTGTGGCTCAGTGCTATGTGCACCCTGGAGATGGCCACGGGACTTTACTCATGCTGAGGGTGTTTCATTGTTGCAGTGGCCAAATGCAACCTAGAAAATGATGCCAGCTCTGGCTGGCAAATGTACAGGTTACAGGAGGAAACTGGAGCAATGGAACAAGGACGTGAGCTGCCTTTCTGGATGTGTTCTTGTCTCTGGACTGCACTATTTCTGGCTGACTGCTCCTTGCCATCTGCTCCAAACACCTGCATTACTCTGGAGTTTCTGGCTTTTGGCAGTGGCTCTTCTGTGCTGTGCCTAAGCGTGGCTCCTTGGCAGCTGCAACCTGTTGCTAAGTGTCCCAATCACAATTAAGGACATGGGAGAAGCCCTTGCCCTGAACTCCAGCAGAGAAGGTCCTGAGCACTCGGTCACTGCAGTGTTGGGACGGTGTCTGCTTTAGCTGTAAGGTTACAGGGTGAGTTTTATCCCCCGTTATCCCTGCAGAGAGTGGCTGTAGGGAGGCCACAAGCTGCTGTGAGCACGTTGGGATTTTGCTGACGGGATTGTGTATGATGGAAGCCCCTGGAACCATCTGGAGAAAAGTTCTGGAGGAGCTGCATGAGCTGCTCAGCCTCACCAGCGCCTTGAACTCCTGGAGCTCAGAGCTGATGGCTTCTGGCCCTGGCCTACCTATGGGGAGAGCTGAATTGGGCTCCATGGGGAGCAAAGAGCCTCACCAGAACCGGGGGGATGGGATTTTATATTCTCTGTCCATACACAGATTCCTTTCCTTCTTTGTGAGAGGGACACGGGCACGGGATCACAGGAACAAAGGCTGGGGGTTGTGGCAAAGCGCTGTTCTGAGCCAAAATCGCTTCCTTTGGCTCCCACTGGGTCCTGCTCCATCCCACTGTCCCCCACAGCAGCGTGAGGACCTTCTTGATGACAGCTGGTGAGAAGCTGCTGAAAACGTGCTATCATCTGAAGGTCCCCGTGACTGCTCCCTTCTTGTTGCTTCCCGATGAGCTCAACGTGTCTGCGTGGTGTTTAAAAAATGCAGGTTTTGTCATGGTAACAAGGCAGTGCAGAGGAGGGAAGCTCGGCAGAGATAAGAGCCCTCCCTGCTACTCTCTCCTGAGCCCTGAGTTTTATCTGCAGTTTCCTGGCAGGGTGGTGAGCGCTGGCACCGGGGGTGCTGTGCTGTGAGACAAAAATAAAGAGGGAAAGAAGGATGTTTGGGCTCCATGGCAAGGCCTTTAAATGCTTATTGTGTGATCCCCTTAGACAGGGAGCAGGAGGAGAGGAAAAAATCCGGGTTTAATGGGTAAAGGTGAGGCAAGGAAGGCCCTGAGCTCTTCTTCATAAGGTGGTGTGAGAGAGCCCTAAGAAACATTAATGTTTGTGATCGGCTCTGTCCAAGGGTCCCGCAGCACTTCCCAGAGGTGTAGGTCCTGCCCCAGTGAGAGGCAAACATCTAGAAGCTCTCTAGGGTACAGCAGGGCTCCTGTTCCATCGTGGAGTGGCCCTCGATCATCACTTTAATCCTCGTAGCTACACAACACTCCTGAATCCTGCAGGGACGCAGCTCGTTCCTCCCATCGGGAGCATGTGCTTGTGCAAGGCTCCACATTGTCCCACCTTGGCCCCATCTTGGGTCAGGGTGGAGCTCCTGACTCCTCTTTTTACCTGCTGCCTTCTCCTTTCTCTGGCTTTCTTTGGGCTCTTGTGTGGCTCCGGGGTTAGTGGAGTGAAACCACCGGGTGTTAGCAGCAGGTCAGCAAAGCAGCCCCTTCTGAGCCGGGCTGGGTGCCAGCTCCTGTTGGGACCGGCTTAAGCCTGATCAGACTCTAGATGGGGCTGAAGAGTTGGAGATCTTTTCTGCATCGAGCCTGGCCTGGGTTTTAGTTGGGTTTAGGCATCCTGGAGCATTCCTGAGTGGAAAGCCCTTGGCCATCATCCCACAGCCCTGGCACCTGGAGATCCCAGGAGAGGGGAGAGACCCTCTTCCAGCTCTGGGGGCCCAAACAGGTCAGAGAGGGGCTGCCCACCCCCCGTGAAGGCACGGGGGGGGGTAGCTGTGGACATCTCGTGCAGCTGACACGGGAGGGAGGTTTGCAGAGATTCTCATCCCGTGGGCGAAGGCTGAGTCATGGGCTGAGGGGTGTGTGCCGACAGGCAGGAGGAGGAAGATGCCAAGCGCAGGTTGGAGCTGCCTCGGCCCAGCCGAGCTTCCAGCCTCTCTCAAAAGCCTGACCACCTCTAATGTCACCGTGCATTGCACGAGGGACACCGGGCACCTTCCCAGAGCTGGCATCACCCATCAACTCATGCTGTGATGTGCCTTACTTCCTTCTTTCCCTCTCCTGGTGCTGTCGGGCTCCCTTTGCAGTGTTTGCTGTGATTCACGTTCGCTCGGGGAAGCAAATGGTTGTGCACATAAAATAAATTGCGGTCCCCTTGCCTTGGGGAGGGGGACAGACAATTCCACTTAGCCTCTGGAGACAGATGGAGCTTTCAAGGCTTCAGCCCAGCTCATTTTCGGTGTCTGAGATCAACCTAGTTCAGCACAGCAGGTCCTGCCCAGCACGCCTGGGAGCAACTATCTTTGGTGGCCAAATGCTGAGTAACATTTTAAATGCCTGTTTTGTCTTATCCCCAACCTTTGCCCGGGATGGAGCTCTGGGGCTCCGAGAATGTGACAATCATGATTCAAGTGGAAGCTTCTAAAGCTGCATTAACCCTTTTTGGAGGGCGTAGACCCCATTGTCCTCCCTTTTACAACATCTCAGGGTGCTGTTAATGGTGAACTTTGCCCCACGAATCACTACTTCCCAGTTTTCATGCTTTTACTCCAGCCAAGCAGTGGCAGATGCTGCTGACAGAGCAAGTCCCCAGCCCGTGCCGGCCCACATGGGTGCAATTTGCCTCTGAATTTTGGAGTGGCACCACACAAACCCCAGTACCAGCTGGGAGAAAACCAGCGCTCTCCCGGTTAAAAAGCGCAGGGAAGATGGATTGCTCACTCTGTAATTGCACAAGCTGAACGGGAGCCAGTTCTTGATTTCTTAGAAATAAGTGAAGCCATATCCCAGACCAGTTTTCCCTTCGTCGCCAGCTGGCCTGGCCTCGCCGTACGAGGAGCCCAGATCCAGTTGCAGCCTGTTCCAACCCCTGGGAACGGAAGGATGTGGATCCGCGTGTGGCCCTTGCTCCGCGGGAACTGGAACTAAGGGGGCTACGGCAACTGGGGCTAAGGGGACTGCTCCTCCGAGTGAGAAATCATCCCAGTAGAGCTGCTGGTGTGACCCTGGGAATGCCGATTCTGCCTGGTGCAGAGTCTAGGATGAGGATGGGATGGGAAGGAAGATTTTTGGGGACAGTGAGCAGCACCCCAGCAGATAGGGGGGGATAACCCATGGCAGGGCCGGCAGTGCTCAGCCCTGTGAGCCACCCCGCTCCTAGACACACTCCCGTGGCCCAGTCACCCGTTGGGATGTCTCGGTGCCAGCACTGGGGCCGCGGCACAGGAGGAGGAGCTATGAGCATCCCAGACCCNACCCTCACCCCCCCAGCCCGGGGTGTTCCGGTGAGCGGGGGTGTGGGTGCCCTGGGGACCCCAGGGGTTGAAATAACGGGTGCATGGGGCTGCCTGGGACACCCCAGCAGCTAAAATCTAGGTGCATGTGGACACCCCAGCTGCTGGGTGTGTGGCACCCCAAGCAGCTAAACTCTGGGTGCATGGGACACCCCAGCTGCACAACACCCCAACCGGCTGAAATCTGGTTGCATGGGGGGCCGCAGGGTCTGGGCACTCTGAGGACTGGGTGCAGAGGTCCCCTGCAGATGCCTCAAATGTTGAGCGCAGCCCAGGGTCCTGGGGTCTGCAGTTGGACCTTGTGACTGTGTAGGGCACCCCAGTTTAGGGACTGACCACATATAAGGCTTCTCCCTTGCTGTGGGTTCTCCCTGGCCTGGAAGCAGCATTGGAAGACCTCTGTGGAGGTTCAGGAGCTTGCTTTGATCAGGGGGGTTGGACTAGGTGAACCCCAGCTGCTTTGTGCAATGCAGGCAGGATTGGGGTGCAAACCCCAGTGGCTTGACTGTCTTCCCTCTCAGGGCTGCTCCTGGCTTGTCCAGGCATCTCTGGCCCCTCACTCTTGAGGCACAGTGCAGGGTGGCTGAAGGGTGAAGCAGACCCTACCTGGGAAAGCTGCCTGGCTCTCCGAGGCGGTGCCTCTGGGTTGTGCATGCCTGGAGACACGTGGAAAGCAGGCAGTGCCCGGCACCCGCAGAATGTGCCCGCCTCTCATGTGGCAGCTGCGTGACTGCTGCTGCAGTTTAACGCCAGCAGAAATGCTCCCGTGCCATTGCGCTGCTCTTTTGCTGCCTACTGTACAACTCTGCCACCGATTTTGCCCAGAGAGGAAGCTCTGCAGGAGGGAGATAATTGTCTTAAATCTGTTTTGCCCACAGATAATGGTGAGGTCACCGTCCTGCAGGCAGGAAGGCACGAGTTCCCCTTCACCTTCCAGCTCCCCGAGTAAGTCGATGTATTTTTGCTGCTTTAATGCATTAGGGGGAGAGGAGCTGCCTGGGACAGGGCACCTCAAAACTGAGACTTAATTTTTTCCGGCAGAGCTCTTCTAAATCTCTCATTGCTTATACACAGGACCCTGGCTACCTCCTTTGAGGGAAAGCACGGCAGCGTGCGCTACTGGGTGAAAGCCAAACTGCACAGACCCTGGTCGACGGTGAAGAAGGTGAAGAAGGAGTTCACAGTGATTGAACCCATCGACATCAACACGCCTGCGCTGCTGGTGAGCTCCCCCCGCTCTGCTTCAGGGCAGCAGCATCCAAAACTTCCCCGGGCAGCTCACAGGAAGGTGTTGCCTCCCCTCTGGCACAGCCTGATATCCAGAGGGAATATTTGCCCACCCCCCTAGTAACTTGTGCTACCTGTGTTACCTGGGCCAGGCAGAGGTTGCCTGCGACTTGTAGTTTTTGGAAAGTTTAACACATTGCGACAGCATCTTGCATCAGTTACTTAAGAAGTTGCTGATGCTCCCCAGCAGGTTCTCGGTGCCAGGGAGGTGCTTGCTTTGAGTTTCGTAGTTTCTTGCTAAGTAGTTTAAATATTTCCCTTTCTCCAGGCTCCCCAGGCAGGTGCTAAGGAGAAACTTGCTCGTGCCTGGTACTGCAATCGTGGCCAGGTTTCTGTCAGTGCCAAGATTGACCGTAAAGGTTACACCCCAGGTAAGACAACGTGCTGGTGCCCTTGAACCTCTGTGGGCCCTGGGGTAGACCTCAGCAGGAGGGGATTTGGGGTCACCATGAGCTGGGCTCTTGACTTCTGGCACAAAATCCAAACGCTTCAGTGTATAGGGCAACCTCCTTGGGGCAGGCTCCTGCCAATTCAACCTTGTGCCTGTGGTGCTGGGTGGCGTGGCCAACCCTTGGTGATCCTGTGCTGGAATTCCTGGAGGCAAGAGCAGACTCCCTCTCCCCCTCCTCCAATGCGTGCTGCCTGTTTTGGTAGGTGAGGTCATCCCTATCTTTGCTGAGATTGACAACTGCACAAGCCGAGCAGTGGTGCCGAAGGCGGCCATCATCCAGACTCAGACCTTCATCGCTCGGGGCACCAAGAAGCAGAAGAAGTCTGTGGTGACCAGTATTGTCGGTGACTCCATTGCAGCAGGGAAGCGGGAAGTGTGGCATGGGCGGGCGCTGAAGATCCCACCGGTTGGCCCCTCCATCCTCCAGTGCCGCATCATCCAGGTGGAATACTCCCTGAAGGTGAGGGACCCTGTGGGGAGTGTTGCAGGTGGCTCATCTGAGTGTTCCCCTCTTCACCAGAGCTGTGCTTATTGTCCCTGCTTTGGGATCAGTGATGAGATTTTTGGGGCTGGGGATGAGGTTTTGGGGATGATGACTTGTATGAGGTCTTGGCCAAGGGGGAGAGCCCTTCTGCACAGCACAAGGGCTTCTATGGAGTATTTGGATCCAGCTGCAAGAATTCCCTCCTGGCCAGTTTGAGCCAGTGCTCTGGGGAGATACCTGCCCCTCTGGACTGGGAAAACATCAACAGCTAAGCTTCCCTGCTGTCTCCTGTCTCTGAAGGTTTGTGTGGATATTCCTGGGACATCCAAGCTGCTCCTCGAGCTGCCGCTCGTCATCGGAACCATCCCGCTGCATCCATTCGGCAGCCGCACGTCCAGCGTCAGCAGCCAGTACAGCGTCAACCTGGACTGGTTGAGCACCATTCCAGAGCAGCCAGAGGGTGAGCATCTCCCTTTCCTTGGGACCTCTTGGAGTGCTGCAAACCCCTCTGGTCAATCTGCTGTGGATAGGGAGGGTCAGAGCAAGTTCTCAACCTTCTCTCTTGCTTCAGGACCAGCTTTTGCTTTTTCACTTCATGTTTTGGTTGCGATGCCGCATCTCCTGGATTCCCCCGAGAACTGGGAGGGTTTGGGAAATGCTGGATTTGAAGCTCTCTCACCTGCATGTCTCCGATTAATGGAGAGTGGTGCACGTTCCATGATGATTTTCTTCTCTCCTCAGCTCCCCCTGAGTACTCGACAGTTGTGTCCAGCCCAGAGGCCGAGCAGAGCCTGGCCCCACCGTGCCGCAGCGAGCTCGGTGGCATCCTGGAAGGTCCCTTCTTCGCCTACATCCAGGAGTTTCGCTTCCGACCCCCTCCGCTGTACTCGGAGGTAACGATTCCCCCTGGGCTGGGAGCACTGGTGGAGCTGACTGGGATGTGCCCACTGCCGAGGTTTTTGACTCTAAATCTGACTTTGCAGATTGATCCAAACCCCTCTTCAGACACCATCCGTCCGCGCTGCATGACCTGTTGAGCGAAGCGCATCGGACACAGTTGACAACGTGGCGATCCCTTGGGATGGAAGCTCGCACCCTCGCAGCACTTCGGTCTGGAAATGGGGATGTGGCAGCCATGAGACCAGAGCTCCTGCAACGCAGAGACTCTGGCTCCACTCGTTGCCCTCAACTACTCTTATCGTGACTGTCCCACTGACTGACACCGAGCCTGGTGTCGTGGACTCAGGCATGGTAGGAGAACACGTGAGACCCTGTGGTGTGGAGCGGCTCCGTGTATGGTTGGGCAGGATGTGGAGGATTAATAACTGCCCTGGGATATGGGGGCTCAAAGGGGGGATATGTGCTCTCCCCTTGCCTGCAGTGGCCGTGCTCTGGCAACTCCTGTCATGGAAAACAGGAGCTTGGAGATATTTCTCAGGATTTCTAGAGAATATTTTGATTTTGCTTGGGTTTGAGTCCCATGGTGATGCAGATGCAGCCCTTCTCTGGCAGTAGCTCACCAGAAGTGTGATTCCCTAGGACAGTAAAAGGCATTTTTCTGGCCAGTTGAAGCAGAAACTTCATCCACCAGTGATAATCTTTGCCACAAGCCTGGTGATGCCTGCAGGGTAATGGTTTGAGCTGGTCTACCCAAGCTGTAAAGGCTTCCATGGGCTGTTCCCGGGCAGGGTACTTGGAATTTACCATCTCTGGCAGCATTTTGGAGCTGTTTACCAAGCGCAGGAATGCTGGTTCCTGTGTGTCAGCACCAAACCTGCACCATATGCTGATGCCTCCCCAGTGATGGGGCTGAAACCAACCCCCAAAGTGTGGTACCCCTGCAGGGGTGTTGGAGCCATGGCTCTGGCATCTCCCTGGTGGCCAGGGAGATGAGAAGGAAGCCCTGGCTGAGGCTGGTGGCAGCCACAAATGCTAGTGAGATACGTGGAGCTGAAATAAGTCCTTCAGGGCCAAGAGCCCTGCTTGGGATGGGCTTGATCCTGTACCCACAGAAGGTTCAGGGGCCCTGGTGTGGTGAGGACGCAGCAGCAACCTGTGCTTCCCGGCAGGAGAACCGGTGAGCCGGGTGCTGCAGTAAGGACCACTCAAGCATGGGTACCAGGGGCTGAACCTGCTCACTCTGGTGAAGTCTGGGTGCTGAGGACCTTTGCATTCCCTCACTGAGACAATCCTGCCCCGGGGGCTGCTTGCTTCCCCGCGTGCCTCCAAAGCCAAGCGTGCCTTTGCCTCTGTGCTGGGGCCACGCTCTGCTCGCTGCGGATTGCTCAGATGACATTTGCTGGGGTTTTTTTCATTATTTTTCTCTCCTTTCAATCTATGAACACTTTTTTTATGACCACTCTTGTCTCTGTTCTTTTTGTACAACTTTTCGTTGGGGAATTTTTGTTCCAAATAAATTCTTGACACCCAGATGTTGTCTGGATGTTTGTTTCTCTTGTTCTCTTTCTGCTTGCCATTGCCCAGAGCCCTGCAGCTCACCTGGCTGTTAGGATGCAGGAATGCTCCCTCCCCTTCATTGCTCCACAGTTACCCAGCTCCACCCTGCCTCCAGTCCCACTTTGTGCTGGGATTAACTGGGTCACTCAGCACTGCTCCCCAGCAGGATTGGCCCCCTGACCTCGGAGCCCCCCTGCCCTGCCTGGGCTTTCCCAGAGGGTGATGCTCTGTCCTGTACCTGTGGCTCCTCTGCACCCCAGGGGTTGGGCTCTTTTCCCATCACGCATTTAGCTGAGCTCCCAGTGAGCCTCTTGGATATTTTTCCACCCTCACTTCTCTGTGTCCCAGCTGTTGGAGGAGACACCTTCTCCTCCATCCCCAGAGCCTGGCACAGCCTGGCAGGTCCCAGGGGGAGCTGGGACACTCCTGGGGTGGCTCAGCCATTCCTGAGGAGGGTTGGGACCAGCCCCACACCATACATAGCTGCTGCTGTGCTGGGAGGACAGGGAGGCTCCTTCACCTGCTTCCTTGGGGTGGGATTTGGGTTTTTAACGGTGTTTCTGTGCCCTGCAGCTCTGCTGAGCGCAGCAAATCTTGGCGGGTGCAAAGTAGGGCTTGACTCAGGGCTTTAGTTTTGTCTTCCAGAGACTGTGCTGTTTAAAAATATTACTGCTGGAATGTGCTGTGTGTTTTGTTTTGGTTTTTTTTTCTCCTTTATTCTTTTTTTCCCCCCTGTTGTTTGCTGAGCTCCTCAGCACCACGCATGTGCTCCTGGCCCTCGGCTGCAGCCCAGCGAGATAACTTGGCCCCATGTTTACCTGCCTGGTGCTCGTACAACCTTTATTCAGGTCTGATTTTTTTATTTATTTGTAANCCAGCAAAGGTCTGTGCTCTTGAAGCCCAGCAGGGCTAAAAATACCTCGTCTGGGTATCTGGAGCCGGGTTGAGGTGCAGACACCCCCGGGAAGGACTTTCACAACCTCTGGCAGTGCTGCTGGTGCTCCCTCCAACCTCTCCCTGTTTATCTTCCCCAGCTCCAAAGTCCTAATTGAACAGCACGGGCTGTTCTCCTGTTNAATCCCCTGGCACACTGAGCAATCCTCCTTGGAAGAGGATTAACTGGCCTCGCAGGGAATTTGTTGGTGTCCTGGTTGGAGGAGCTGTGCGCCCAGGTCTGGTGGTAGGGGTGGCTGGTGCTGCGTGGCCTCGTGGTTCAGCTGCTCTGGGGCTCCTTGGTGACATCAAAGCGGGTACGAAGTGCAGCGAGCTGATGGAAGATGCCTCCAAAGGAAACCCTGTGATCAGCTTCCCCCCCGGCAACCTCTGCCACACCGCAGCACAGCACAAGGGAGTCTTTCTGTGCTGGCAAAAGCCGAGTGGCAGAGATGGCCGGGGGCTGCTGGTCAGACCCCGATCATCTGCCCTGGCTGCACAAGGGGCTGCTTATCCCCAGAATCACGGAACGGTGGGGTTGGAAGGGACCTTGAAAGCTGATCGAGTCCAACCCCCTGCCAGAGCAGGGTCACCCAGGGCAGCCCCCACAGGAACAGATGCAGGTGGGGTTTGAAAGTCTCCAGAGCAGGAGACTCCACAGCCTCTCTGGGCAGCCTGGGCCAGGCTCACAGTGAAAATGTTTCACCCTCACAGTGAAAAAGTTTCTCCTCATGTTTACAAGGAACCTCTTCTGTTCCAGCTTGCACCCGTTGGCCCTTGTCCTATTATTGGATGTCGCTGAGCAGAGCCTGGCTCCATCTTCCCGACACTCGCCCTTTCCATC
>VWZY01013155.1:100312-113727 GCA_013399075.1 Chloroceryle aenea
AAGGGACCGCGGTAGATCATCGAGTCCAACCCCCCTGCCAGAGCAGCGTCACCCAGGGCAGCCCACACAGGAACAGAGCCGGGGGGGCTGGAAAGTCTCCAGAGCAGGAGAGACTGGAGTCTCTCTGGGCAGCCTGGGCCAGGCTCTGTCACCCTCACAGTGAAAAGGTTTCCTCATGTTGAGGTGGAACTTCCTGTGTTTCAGCTTGTGACCGTTACCTCTTGTTCTATCCCAGGACACCACTGACAAGAGCCTGGCCCCTTCTCCTTGACCCCCACCCTGCAGAGATTTGTGAACATTAATAATTTTGGAGTGGAGCAGGAGCCCCATGGCGGGAGAGATAGCAGTGGGAGTTGACAGGGTGATAGGCATCAGGTGTGACCACATGTCACCAGCACTGTCCGTGCATCGGTACCTTGTACGTCCGTGATGTGATGCTAAACACTGTCCTTTCATTAGTGCATCCATGTGGGCTCCTGTTCCCCGGCTGGCCAGGAAACTGTCCCTTGCAGAATTTGCAGCCTGAGGAAGCGCAGATAGAGGAAGAGGAAGGTTGCCCTTGTGCTTGATCTTCTGCTCTGCGCTCTGGGTATCTGCAGTTCCCTCTCAGTAGAGAGAAGGAGAAGTTAAATGAGATGGTCATATGTGAAATGGGGTTGCAATGGGCTGTGTACAGCGGGTCTGGGGCTGCAGGTGGGTGGGCTTTTTGAGGATGTGGAGATGGTGGTGTGGAGATGGTGATATGCACACCTGACACTTATGGCTGTGGCCTTTTGATTGTTCCAGAGGAGCTCTCCAGGATGCTGGAGTGTGGCACTGGGATGGGAGGTTTGGGGTGCTTGATGTGTCGAGGTGCTGGTACCATGGACCCATGTAGGGTGTTGCTTTTCACCCAGTGCATGTGGCTTCCTCCCGCTGCCTGCCAGAGTGTGGCTGAGCCAGACCTCTGCCGTGGATTTGCAAATGCCCACTGACACCACAAAGGCTCAGGGGGTTGGCGACCAACTGTCCTCCCTGCTGTGACACAGGGACTGCCAAACGTGAGGAGACTTGTAGGAACTGGGGGCATTTTCCACATGACGGAGCAGGTCGGGTTGTGGCCTGAAGCCGCTTGGCATTTCCACCACTTCCTTCTTCTACATCCCTTTTTCTATTCCTGCCCTCGGCCCGTTGCCCAAGAGGCCGCCTGCCTCTGCCTTCCCCAGCCAGCCAAAACCAGAAGTGGAACCTTGACGAGAGGGTTTGTCATTAAAAATAACCCCGTTGATCCATCTCTGGCAGCGCTGAATCAGGGACGGCTTTTCCCTGTGGCGGGAGATCTGTAATCAATGGGGCAATGGCAGCCGTGTCCCCTGGCACAGGGCATCACGTACAAATGGACTTGTCCGTGCCCGACCCCATCCAGCTCTGCCTGTCTTTTGCTTCCCCAAATTAATTCCTTCTTTTCCTTCCCTAGTTGCCGAAGCAGCAATAGGAAGAGTTTAGTGGTGGGCACCCCCTCTCCGACCCTCTCGCGGCCTCTGTCCCCACTCTCCGTGCCGACAGGTAAGGGATGACCCAGGGGATAGGTTGAGCAGCTCCCAAAATTCCCTGAATATTTTGGAGGGTAGCAGCAGCCAGATGGCTCCTGGCCACGGGTGCCTTTTCCAGGAGGGAACAGTCTGGGAAGCGATTTACCCCCTTTTCTCCTCAAGGAGCCACCCGTAGCCCCCCAGGCATCGCACTGGGGCTGGTATTGGGGTGACATTTCCCTCTTTCTCCCAACAGCTGGGAGCAGCCCCTTGGACAGCCCCCGCAACTTCTCTGCCAGCACCTCCATCAACTTCCCCTTCGCTCGCAGGTGAGCTCCCAGACTATTAATATTCACTAATAATAATGATAATTCACCATCTGGGACTGTTGTGTTGAGCTCAAATGATCTGTTTTGATTTTTCTGTGCTTTTTTTTTCTCCCTGACCCTTGGTCTGGTGGTGTTTGCTCTGCCGTGACCGGTGCTTCCCACCACCCCAGCCATGCTCCTCGGACTGACAGGCAAGTACTGGGGATGGCCTGGGGCTGCGCTCCAGGGAGATCTCCGCTCTGTATCAGCACAGCCCTTCTTTGTGTGCACCCCGGGCAGATTTTGCTCTGGTCCTGGGCTCCCCGCAGCTCCAGGAGTAGAAATATCCCCGTTCCCATCACACCACCCCCAGCCACAAGCTCAGCCTCAGCTCAAACTCTCTCAACGGGTGCTCAGCAGATGTCTGGGGCTGAATGCTCGGCTGGCTCCCCGCAGAGGCAGCTTTTGGTGTATCCCCTCCCCAACCCACTCTGCTCAAGATGCAGATGCCAAAATCCTGTTTAGCTAATTAATTAATTGCACCCGTGGGGATAGATGGCTGATTTTAAGCCATCGATCGTCACATGGGAAAAAAAGCTGGATGGTTTTTATGCTTGTAAAAGACCAAAAAGCCCAATCACGGAGCTGGAGCTTTATGATTCTGCCAGCAGCGATGGCACATGGTGGTGCCGGTGCCGGATCCAGATCTGGCACCCTGCCAGCTGCCACTGTCCTTGACCCTGTGCAGGAAACAGTGGTGGGAGGTGAAGGGCCTCATCTTGACGTGAACATTGCCCCGGCCATTAGAAATGTGTCCAACAGGAAGCTTTTTCCTGCGTCTGAGTGGGTGCCTTCCTGTTTATAACCGGGCTCTGCTCTGCGGCGCCTGCTCTCTCAGGATGGGTCTTTAGGAATCCCAATTTCCCATAGAACAAAGACACAGCGGGCTGAGTTTTGTTCCAATTAAAAATCAAATTCTCATGGTGTTTTGTTTTGTTTGTTTTTTTTTCTGTCTGAAATAGATTTGCCTCCTGACTAAGCCTTGGCACCTTCCCTTCCCCTCTACCCCCATGGGTGCCTGTTGCAGAACAGCCCCCTCACCTGCAAACCCCTCTTATTTCACCCCATTTCAGTCCATTCTGAACAGAGATCACAGGGGTTTATTCTTCAAGCTTTATTATTCAAGCCAAACCTCCGTCCTCTTCTCCATCCTTATCTCTCTGACGTTATTTATTTGCATATAGACGTTGGGTTTGTTTCCTGTACGTGATTGGTGTGTTTGCCCTTGCAGGGCTGATGGCAGAAGGTGGTCACTGGCTTCGCTACCCTCCTCTGGCTATGGGACCAACACCCCCAGCTCCACTGTCTCGGTAACGTTTGCTTTCTCATAGCAGCAGGCGAGAAGAACCCAAAGCCCCTTGATTTTTTGGTGAAGTGCCTCCCAAACCCCATGGCACTGGGTTGTGGACAGTCCCTCTCTTCCTAGAGGATAATGGGCTTTATCTGCATGCTGATTTCCAGATGTGCTTTTAGGAAAGTCATAGAGCTCAGCTGATGGTGTAAAGCACCCTTGAGTGTTTCAGCATCTCTGGATATTCCAGCATCCCAGGGCCTCACAGCATCCCTGGATATTCCAGCATCCTGGGGCTTTACAGCATCCCTGCATGGGGCACATCCAGACCAGAGGGGAATGGCTGGGCAGGAGCTTCCCAGGATGCTGTGGGTCCAAGGGATGGGGGTCAGTGGAGGCAGCTTGAGTGTGGACTGAGTCTGTGGTGGGACTGGGCAGCAGAGACCTCCCTGGGCTGGCCTTGCCATCTGTATCTCACATTGCCGAGTGTACTGCCCATCAGCGTTTCCAAGTCTCACAGAATATTTTCCTTGTGGTCTTGCTGGTTTCCACCTCACTGCTGGGAAGGCTGGATCCATCTCCTGATCCTCCCCATGTCTGTCCTTCTTTCCAGTCGTCTTCGTCCTCCCAGGAGCGCCTGCACCAGCTCCCGTACCAGCCCACTCCCGACGAGCTGCATTTCCTTTCTAAGCATTGCCGCAGTACGGAGAGCGTCACGGACGAGGAGGGGCGGCACTCGCCCTGCCTGCGCCCACGATCCAGGAGTCTCAGGTACAGCACCCGCTGTGGGGAGCACCCATGGTGCTGCTGGGATGATGCACCGGGCGCCGGCACGTTCGACGCATCCTCTGCCCTTGGGTGTGCAGCTCCTGGGATGTCCTGGTCCTTCTAAGCCTGTCCTGAGGTGTTGACCCCAGCAGAAGTTTTTCCTTTGTAAAGAGGTTATGGCTTGAGGCCGTAGATGCTTCATCCCTGGAAATATTCCAGATCAGGATGGATGGGGCACTGAGCAACCAACCTAGTTGCTTCTCCTCCTCCACCAACTGGAGCTTGTGCTTTTTCCAAGGGCTGTTTTGGTTAAATCCTCTTTTCCCACTGCAAAAGCTCCTGCCCCTCCTTGCGCCGGAGGCAGAGCTGTAGCCCTGCATGTCTCCGGCTGAAATATCACTAAAATCACATTAATGATCTGGCAGGGTTATGTAGGTGGCAAGGTTTTTTACTGAGGAGATGCCAGCTCAGTGATCAGCCTGGCGAAGGCTGGGCTGGAGCTGGGCTGGGGCTGGCAGCTGCTGCCTTGGGTCTGGTTTTAATCACCACAGATAAATATATTATTATATAGTGGCTCATTAGTTGCAGGCTGCTCCTGCGACCTGCTTTGTGTAATGGGATCACCAGGCAGGGCCCTGAGAGAGGCACTCTTGGGTGAGGGTAAGAGAGAAGCCTTGTTTTATGGAGGTCTGCATCCACCACAGGTTGGGGTGGTTTTGCTGGTGAGCTGCAAAAAGGGCAACGAAGATAAGAAATTGTAGGGTCCAGAGGGAGGAAAGGATGAGCTTGCTCTTCAAAGCCAAGTGGACAGAAAATCCCCTCAGCTGTGGATTTTCAAGTGACTTGAGTTTGGAGATCTGGGTCTGCAGGATGTTAATCTTCCCTGAAGCAGGTCCCAGAGACCTCCAGGTCCACGCATGGTGGGAGGGATGCTGCTGGAAACACTGGCCCAAGGCTGATGGCTCTGCTTGGATGAGCTTGAACTGCTTGGGATCAGGAGTTAGGAGAAGAGAACAAATTGCTCTCCAGGGGTAGTAGCTATTTCCATAGGTGTACATGGCTTGGACCTCTTCATGCAGCTGGTTTCCTCCCTCCACAGCCCTGGACGGACGAGTGGAACGTTTGATAATGAGGTTGTGATGATGAACCACGTCTACAAGGAGAGGTTCCCCAAGGTAACTGGTGGGACTGAGGGAGAGCGTGTTAGTCCCTCCATGGCATCCTGACAGCATCTCCTCCAGAGCAACCTCTTCTCCATGCTGGAATATAGGATGCATGGGTTGATATACCAGGGGGTGTTGAGGGCACTGGAGACATGGTAATGAACTGGGGAGGCTGGGACCTGTGGGTCTGCCTCATAATACATGCAGGCAGAGGTTTCTGGAGACTGTGGTGGAGCTTTTCCAGCGTACTGGAAGCTGGGTTCTAGGTGGGGCCATGATGTGCACATGGATATTGGAGCTGCAGGAGGTGGTAACATGAGATCCTGTCTGGATGAACCCAGCACAGGAGGTGGTAGCATGAGATCTGGGCTGGCCAAAGCCAAGACATGGTATGGGGGCACGTGTTCCCAGGCATCAACATCTGTTCTGCCTTGCAGGCTACGGCCCAAATGGAAGAGCGTCTGCAGGACACCATCACAAACTTCTGTCCAAGCAGCACTCTGCCACTGGCAGATGGGGTGCTGGGCTTCATCCACCACCAGATCATTGAACTGGCCCGTGACTGCCTGGCAAAGTCCCAGGGAGCTCTCATCACCTCCCGCTACTTCATGGAGCTGCAGGAGAAACTCGAGAAGATGCTCCGAGATGTGAGTACAGGACAGTCCCCCACCCAGAGCCATCTTCTGAGGCCACTGATAAGACACCTGGCTTCTGCCTCCTCTCTGGCAGGCTCAAGAGCGTTCAGAGAGTGAGGAGGTGAAGTTCATCGACCAACTGGTGAGGAAGCTGCTGATCATCATCTCCCGTCCTGCTCGCCTTCTGGAGTGCCTGGTAAGACACAGCAGCTCCTGGTATGTTGTGTCTTTCATAGTCCACACCTGCTTGGAGAGGAGGCAAAGCCTTGACCATGAAAGACAAGGCATCTTCTCACCACCTTGTCTGGTCCACCATGGGAACCGTTGCTCCTCACCACCCTGGCCAGGCTGTAGCAAGGAGCTAGGACCGTTTCTGGCATCTAAGCCATTTCTTGAAGAGGAGAAACTGCTTTTTTCCTAATAGAGCAGGGAGATGTGAACTTCTCAGCCAGCTTTCTCCTACCCGCTTTGAGGGTTCTTTTAACTGTTACACTGAATTTCTCAAGTACTTGCCTTTGTGCTGGGGTTCCTGCAGCTGGATGAGGGACCTCGTGGGGCTTTATTTTTTTTCCTTCCACCCTTTACATGGAGAACAATGGTAGAAATAGGAGCAGGTTTCTCCTGCAAGCATCCAGAGTCTGTCCCCAATTACAGTTGTCACCTTCAAGGCTTAGAGAAAGGCTTAACTTTGCAAAATTTTGCTCCTCAACTGCTCTTGGTTTTCCCCATCCAGGAGTTTGACCCAGAAGAGTTTTACCATCTCCTGGAAGCTGCAGAAGGACACGCCAAAGTTGGCCAGGGAATAAAGACTGATATTCCCCGATACATCATCAGCCAACTGGGACTTGTCAAGGACCCACTGGAGGGTAGGGAACTACTTGGATTGGTGGCCCCAAGGTCATCAGTAGGAAGTGGACTCCCAATTTGGCCACTGGCGACCATAAATAAGCACTGAGAGGTGGCAGGGGGACCAGCAGGGCTGAGTTGGTGCCATGGGGTGGGTCACAGCAGGACCAGAACAATGTCCAGGTCTCCTGGCCAGCCCCACATCCCTCGTTATTGCTCCAAACATGTTCAGCAAAGCAGATTAAGCTCAAGAACGTTTAATCCATAGGAAGCCACGGCCTTGGTGGGGGGAACCATAATCCCTGAAGAACACAGGAATGACTATGGAAAAGAGAATTATATAAATGTTTAACCTCGTGGTGAACCTCTTAATGCCATGACCTGAATTTCTTCATGAGATAGCTCGAGCAAAGCATGGGGCTAAATCCCCGTGAGACCTCTGCGTCCTGGGGGAGAGTGGGTGGTTGGGGGGTTATTTTGGTGGGGGTTGAGCATGAAGAAGGTGAAAACCCTCCCTGTCTTCTGCAGAAATGGTCCAGCTGGATCACTTTGACAGCGGGAACACCATCACGCCAGAGAACGATGAAGCCTGTGAGGTGAGCACAGGCACCTACCACAGGTCTCACCTGCTGCCTCCAGCTCTGTCCTGCCTCATCCCCACACCAAAGCTCTTGCAGCCACAGCTCCTCTGCTGCCTTAGGCTGGGGAGACATTAGTTCAGGTTGTCCCCAAGGGTGACTGCTGCATTCAGGTGTAATATCTCACCACTCCTCAGCTGGCTTCTTGAGTGAACTGAGCTCAGAGTGAGCTCTTGATCTGCAGAGCATCTCAGTCTTCTGGTTTGGGGCTGGAGAGGGCCCAGGGAGGGATGTCCTCCGGCAGTGAGGAACACTTGGAAGTGATACATGATGGAGCTTGCTGAATTTTCTGCCTGCGCTTAGAGCTCCAGCACTCTGGCAAACATTAAAAACCTACTGTGTCTTCTTCAGAGCCAGCCTTCAGCCACTGCTCCTCGGAGGAAGCCCTGTGAAGGGGACTTTGAGACCATCAAGTTGATCAGCAATGGGGCTTACGGGTGAGTTGGGAAGTTCCTAACCCTCGTCTCCATCTGTAAACAACTCCAGTGTCCTCCCTGTCTGAGCTCTGTGGTGCTGCATGGTCGGTCCTGGTGGTCAGAGGATGTGTTCTGAGGTCCAGCCATTTCGCTGTCTCCTAGAGCCGTGTACCTGGTGAGGCACAGGGAGATGCGGCAGCGCTTTGCCTTGAAGAAAATCAACAAGCAGAACCTCATCCTGAGGAACCAGATTCAGCAGGTGTTCGTGGAGAGGGACATCCTCACCTTTGCAGAGAACCCCTTTGTGGTCAGTATGTTCTGCTCCTTCGAGACGAAGCGACACCTCTGCATGGTGATGGAGTACGTGGAAGGTGAGAATGGGATTCAGGGCCAGATGGTGCAGTAAGAAAAGGAGAATGTCAGTGTCTCAGCATTGAGGACACCACCCAGACATCTTCTGCCCTGCTTTGCTCCAGGGAGCAGAGGGAAGCATGAGGAGATGTTTTGGTGATCCTGAGTCACACCTTGATGAAGTTGGTGGCCATGACCATCTAGGACAGTGCTTGTACCCCATGCCCAGGGATCAGTGCTGCTCTGAGGCAGGATGGGAGGGTCTGGCTGGGAGCCTGTTTGGCAGACGAGTCAGCATAGCCCTGCTTGGTGACCTCTACCTTCTCTGAGCCCTGCGTGCTCAGGAGGACCCATGTCCCCACAGGAGGGGATTGTGCCACATTGCTGAAGAACATGGGCCCGCTGCCCGTTGACATGGCGAAGATGTACTTTGCCGAGACCGTTCTCGCGCTGGAGTATCTCCACAACTACGGCATCGTCCACCGGGACCTCAAACCCGACAAGTGAGAACGTGGGTCAGGTCTGAGCAAGGATGGTATTGTGTTTGGATGGGGAGGGAAAGGGATTGATCCAAGCCAAGGGGATAAGGCAGAATGAGGTCATGGATTTTGGTGCCCAAAGACCTGGTTCTGCGTCACTGCACAAGGACCAGAGGTCCCTGCCCGGGTCTCCCCAGAAGCAAACAGCATTGTTTTGGGGCATCTGTCTTCTCTTGCAGTTTACTCATCACCTCCATGGGCCACATAAAGCTGACAGACTTCGGTCTGTCAAAGATTGGCTTGATGAACATGACCACAAACCTCTATGAAGGGCACATGGAGAAGGACACTCGGGAGTTCATGGACAAGCAGGTATGAGGTCCTGCTTCACTTGGCTGATCTGCCATGACCAGGGACCAGGATAGCCTTGGGACTTGTGGCAAAGGTCATTGCAGAAGTGTCAGCCACTGCTTCCCACGCAGGTATGTGGCACTCCAGAGTACATCGCCCCAGAAGTCATCCTCATCCAGGGCTATGGGAAGCCCGTTGACTGGTGGGCCATGGGCATCATCCTCTATGAGTTCCTGGTGGGCTGCGTCCCCTTCTTTGGAGACACCCCTGAGGAGCTCTTTGGGCAGGTCATTAGCGGTGAGTGTTAGTGGCAGCTTTGCTACATGATTTGCTCTCCCCCGGGGTCATTGTTTGTCCTTAACACGTGGAGAGCTTCATTCCTTCATTTCACACTCAGCTGAACAGCGAGGAGGCTTCTCCTGCTTCAGTTTCCCAGTTTGGGAGGCTGCCTTCATCTGCTGTAGCTCCTGGGGGACTCTCCTGTTGCCCAGAAGTGACTTCTCCTGTGCCCTTGAATCATCACATTCCCACTCATGTCCACGTTCTTCAAGCCACTCCAAAATCCTTGTCCTTTCTCCTTGCAGATGAAATTATGTGGCCAGAAGGGGACGAGGCTCTTCCTGCAGATGCCCAGGACCTGATCATGCGGTTGCTGAGACAGTGTCCCCTCGAGCGCTTGGGCACTGGTATGTGTGGCAGCCTCCACTCAGTGCTTGGGGGGGTGACCTGGAACCCTAATTCATGTCAAGCAGCTTTCTGAAACCAAAGCGTGTCCTGCTGCATTGAGGATACTCAGATGAGGTCCCCTGAGGAAGCAGATTCAGGCTCACCCTGGGAAGGCAGCACAGGGTTCTGGTTCATCCTGGTTTCAGCCATTTGAGGTGGTTCTGCTCTACTCTGCGCTGGTGAGACATCACCTGGAGCAGCATGGGAGACCCCAGCACAGCAGAGACAGGGACCTGGTGGAGCAGGGCCAGAGCAGTACTGGGAGGGCTGGAACCCCTCTGCTGGGAGCCAGGCTGGGAGAGCTGGGGGGGTTCAGCTTGCAGAGGAGAAGGCTCCGGAGAGACCTTTCAGAAGGCTGCAGAGGTGGCTTTTCAGCACTTCAAGGGACCTGTCAGAAAGATGGGGACAGACTTTTTCAACAAGGTCTGTTGGGACAGGACAAGGGGTGATGGTTTTAAACTAAAAGAGGGAGATTCAGACTGGAGAGAAGGAGAAATTGTTGGTGCTGAGGGTGGGGAGAGCCTGGCCCAGGCTGCCCAGAGAGGTGGTGGCTGCCCCATCCCTGTCCCCATCCCAGGGGAGGTGGCCGGGGCTCTGAGCACCCTGCTCTGGCTGCAGATGTCCCTGCTCCTGCAGGGGGGTTGGACCTGATGAGCTTGAAAGGTCCTTCCCACCCAAACCATTCCATGGTTCTGTGGTTTCTCTCCATGGAGCAGAGCCTATACCATTCAGGATGGCAGCAGGAGCATCCTGGACCCTGCCCTGTCCCCCTGACATGGGTTTCTTTGCCTGGCAGGGGGTGCTCATGAGGTGAAGCACCATTCCTTCTTCCTCCACCTGGACTGGAATGGACTGCTGCGGCAGAAGGCCGAGTTCATCCCGCAGCTGGAGTCAGAGGACGACACCAGCTACTTTGACAGTGAGGCCAAATCCATCTTCTCCCCCAGCTCCTGCCAGTCCATTATCCCAGCTCCAGGAGATGAAAAAATCTCCTGGGTAAAATCGGTCACTTTACAACTGAATTCATGAAACAGATGCAATCTTGTTTCTGGGCTGCTCAGCCTCAGCTCAACCCTTACTTTCTCACCCCAATCCTTACTTTTCACCCCAAAACTCTTCTGGGATTTGGGACGGGGCTGTCACTGCAGCTGACGGGGCTCCACTGCAGCTCCCCACGGTGCAGGTCCCAGCAGGGGCCCATGGGCAGTAGGACACAGTGTGTCACAGGTAGGGTGACATCCCTGCCTGCTCTGCCTCTCACTTTCAGCTCGCTCTGAGAGGTACCGCCACTTGGATTCAGAGGATGAAGAGACCAATGATGAGGAATCATCCGTGGAGATCGGGCAGTTCTCCTCCTGCTCCCATCGCTTCAGCAAGGTACTCCAGTCCCTCCTCCAGCATCTGATATGATGGACACCGTGGCCAGCACGGTTGTGCTGAGCATCTGTGTCCCGGATGATGCTGGAGAGCCTGGGGATTGCCAAATTTCTCCTCCTTGCTGACGGCTCATCTCCTCCTCCTCAGGTCTACAGCAGCTCCGAATTCCTGGCAGCTAACTCCAACCTCAGCCTCTCGTCCTCCGACAGGAGTCACAGCGATGACAAAGAGGAGCGATGGGACAGGCATTCAGGGGACGAGGACAAGAGCCGGCTGGTGGGCACAGAGCCCCGGTGCGTGGTGAGATGGGGGATGCAATGCTGATGGGGCCTTGTGCTGGCACCAAGGGTTTGTGTCAGCACCGAGGGTTTGTGCTAGCACTGAGGTTGGTGGGACACATCCAGGGGTGCTGCAGGGACTCGGTGCCACCCCTCTCACCTATCTTTGGTTGTGCTGAGTCCCTCTTCTCTCCCCACGCAGGCTCCGCTCCTGGACGTCCTGCAGCTCGACACCGTACACCTCCCGGCACGAGCGAAGCCGCAGCCCCGCTGCGCTGTCGAGCACCTACAGCCTGGACACCATGCCCAAGTTTGCCTTCTCCTCAGAGGATGAGAGCCCTTGTGTGGCCTCCTCCAAGCCAGAGAGACCCAAGTTTGTGCTGGGAGACCCTGACGTGGGGACCGGCAGTGCAGTGAAGCCGTCGGCATTATCTGGTGTGAAGGCTGCGGGTGCCAGTGCAGGATGCTCTGGGGCCATCTGGGGTCCCACATGATGTGAAGTGCCTTCTCCGTGTCCTCAAACTCTCCCTCTTCCTCCTTCTCTTCTCACAGCCGATATTGTCAGCCTGAACCGCATCCGCCTCCGGAGCAACAGCACTGGCACCAAAAACTCGACTCCACGGGGCCTGGAGCCGAGCGGGAGCCGTCGGCTGAGCAGCCAGAAGGATGTGCCAGACAGGCAGAGAGCCTCGCCAGGCAGCCGAGTCCCCAAATCCGCCTCCGTCTCCGCCCTGTCCCTCATCATCACATCAGGTCCGTGCGCTGCGCTGTGTATGTGGCCCTATGGTGGTTGCTGTGTGGTTTTCCCAGGCTGAGCCGGCTTCCTTCATTTCCAGATGACTTCGGCGGTGGCGCCTTGATGAGCCCCATCTCCCCCCACTCCCTCTCATCCAACCCTTCTTCCCGGGACTCATCCCCGAGCCGAGACTCGTCCCTTGCCATCACCAGCCTGCGGCCCCCCATCATCATCCACAGCTCAGGCAAGAAGTACGGCTTCACCCTGCGGGCCATCCGCGTCTACATGGGTGACAGTGATGTCTATACCGTCCACCATATGGTCTGGGTACGTGGCCTGGGCTTTGCGTGGGGAGGTACCGGCAGTGCCGGACACTGTGTTTCCCAGTGGGAAAACCCCAGGAGGAAACAAACGTAGGTTTGTATCCGAATAACAACTTAGTCTTTGGATTGCAGAGTGTGGAAGAGGGGAGCCCAGCGCAGGAAGCGGGGCTGAGAGCGGGCGATCTCATCACACATGTGAACGGCGAATCAGTGCTGGGTTTAGTTCACAGGGACGTCGTGGAGCTGCTGCTGAAGGTAGGTGACCAGAACTGCTTTGCTCACCCAGCACTGGTGGATCAAGCCAGCAGCTTCCCAGCATCACCTCCACTGGGAGGTGGTTTGGATCCGGTGCTTGGATGCGGTGTGCTGCAGTGACTTGTTTTCCATCTCTCAGAGTGGGAATAAAGTGGCCCTGCGGACCACTGCCCTGGAGAACACCTCCATTAAAATCGGCCCTGCTCGGAAAAACAGCTCCAAGACAAGGATGGCACGGAGGAGTAAGAAGAGCAGGAAAAGGGATGGCCAGGACAGGTGGGTTGAATTGGGATGGGATACAATTTGTCATGGGATGTGCCATACCAGGGGAGGATGCTCTGGCTCTTCCATACTGGGGTGTCCCGTGGGGTCCAGTCCTGATGGCACCAGTTCAGCTTTAAGGAGAAGCCGAGGCAATTCCTGTCCCCGTCACCTTTGTCACCCTCCCCAGGAGAAAATCCCTTTTCAAGAAGATATCCAAGCAGTCGTCGGTCCTGCACACCAGCCGCAGCTTCTCCTCTGGTCTCCATCACTCTCTGTCCTCCAGCGAGAGCCTCCCGGAGTCCCCCACGCACAGCCTGTCCCCGGGTCCCACGACACCGTGCCGCAGCCCTGCTCCTGACCTGCCCCCAGGTATCCCATCTTGTGCCAAGCGGGGATATTGGTTTGTTCTGGGCACCGCAGGGATGCCCTGCGTCCCTCTATCCCTCGTGGTGACCTGGTTTTCTTTGTGTGGCAGATGCCGTGTCCCCGCAGAGCACCTCACCCTCCTCCNAAACCGGCTGCCGCAAGCTGGGGCTGGAGATGCCCGCGATGGATGGGGAGGCCATCGGGGAGGGAGAAGCACTGGCGTACCCCGGGGAGCACAGTTATCACCTCACCGGCTCCCGGCTTGGCGAAAGG